>OZ024744.1:48787303-48794803 GCA_964016885.1 Eledone cirrhosa | reverse complement strand
AATCCCTAACAAATATCTGCTACACAAAAGGAGGGCCACCAGTTGACAATGAATGTAGGCTATGTAAAACAAAGATCGAAGATGTTAGCCACATTGTTGCCAACTGTGAAAGAATGTTGTCTCGTTACTACCTCCACATGAGACACGATGGGATAGCTAGAACCATCTGGAATGCACTTAGGAAAACAAGATTAAAAATAAATGAGGAGGAATATATTGAGACAGATGGCACTAAGGAATACTGATGGAACCTGAAAATAAAAACTGCCACCAAATTAAAGCACAACCGGCCTGATATTGTTGTTTGGGACCACACATTGAAAACATGCTCTGTTGTAGAGATCAGCTGCCTACTTGATGTCAACGTTGTAAGAAAAATACATGAGAAGGAGATATCTACGGACCATTGATGAGGAGTTTGTAGATTCAGTATCCAAGATACACCTTCAGCTTCATACCAATCATTATTGGAGCTACGGGTTATATACCAACCCACTTGGACCAAAGTATAACTAAACTTAGATTTGTGGACAAAGAACGCAGTTCCCTAATTCATAGACTACAAATGGCTGTGATAGATGGCACCTTCAAAATTTGCAAAACATTCTTGTGACAATTTTTTTTTTTTACAACCTTGCCACCAGGAATGTGGGCAGTCAAAAATGTACTAGAAATTAAGAGAAAGAGAAGCATACATATATATAATAATAACGAGATAGAAATTTGACTGAGAACTTAATGTGATTTTGCCTTGTAAACATTTCTAGCTTTCATCCAAAGTTTATATATCATCATCATCATCATCATCAACATCATCGTTCTTATGTTTATTGTTCCATGCTTGCATGGATGGATCCTTCTCAGCACAGCATCTTCTCAGTGAATCTCAGTAATTTGAGGTCAGCTCTCACAACTTCTGTTGAGGTCTTTCTTAGTCTACCTCTACAGCGGCTTCCATCCACTGGCATTTTCTGGTACTTCTTCACCCAATGATCATCATCCATGCACATCACATGTCTCTACCAATACAGTTTTCTCTCCCGCACACCACTTTGGATTTTTTTAAAACTCAGCTTCTCCCTCAGCTCGTCCAAGCTCTGCCTTCTCTCACATTTATATTTACCCAACAAAGCATGGTTGCTTCATTTCTCTTCAGCCTATGCATATCCTTTGCAGTCACTGTCTGTATTTCACTATCATGCAGCATCACACATCACACACAGGCATCACACAATTGTCCTTTTGTATGTAGGGAGAAACCTTTTGTTGTCAACAGTGGGAGTAGCTCTCTAAACTTCTTCCAGCCTATCCTTATTCTAGCTATTATGGTCTCAGAGCACCTTCCTCTACTGTTAATTAGGTCACCTAGATTGCAGAAGTATCAACCATTTCTATGGGTCTTTCCTGAGATTAAAAAAGTTTTATATCACTGGCACTCTTCCTCTTTGTTACCTTCTGTGTATCTTCTACATGTAAAGTTTTCTCTTCCTGTTAGTCTACACATTATCCAATAACATCTCATGTGAATCCAAGATTTAAATTGTGTACACCATAGGGAGTTTATGAAGAATGCAAGCCATGTACAGAGGAGCTTTCAGTAAAGTGAGAGTGGAAAATAAGTTTAGTGAGGAATTCAAGGTATAGGTAGGAGTTCATCAAGGTTCAGTTCTTAACCCACTGCTGTTCATAGTTCTCCAGGCCATAACAGAGGAGTTTAAAATTGTCTGTCTTTGGGAACTTCTCTATGAAGATGATTTGGTCCTTGTTGCTGAATTCATAAAAGAACTAGAGAATAAGTTCTGACTATGGAAACGGAATTTGTAATCAAAAGGTCTGAGTGTAAACTTAGCCAAAACTTAAGTGCTAGTAAATAAGAAAGAAGATAGGACCCTGATTCCCCCAGGGAAGTGGCCCTGCTCAATATGTAGAAAGGGAGTTGACATAAACTCCATATGATGGACGCAATGTAAATCTTGGGTATACAAGAGATGAAGTAGGATAATGGGTAGATTAACAGGAAAGGAAAACTTTGTATTAAGAAGATGCACATGTGATGTGCATGGACAGTGATTGGTGGATGAAGAGATGCTAGGAAATGTCAGTGGATGGAGGCTGCAATAGAGGTAGACTGAGAAAGACCTATGCAGAGGTTGGAGAGTTGACCTTAAACCATTGAGACTCACTGAGGTGATGACAAGAAACTTGGTGGGTGGAAAGATGCTGTGCTGAAAAGGACTGGCCCAACCCATGCTTTGAAAAACAGACTTAAAAACAATGATAATGATATACATGCATATACATGTATATACATATATATATAAATATGTATATTTATATATATCGTAATCAAAGGATCCCTATAAGAGTTACCATCCCAACACATTGCATATCATATATATTTGTATGTGTGAATGTAGATAAATTATATATAAATGTGTGTGTATGAGTATTATATATATATATTTATATATATACACACACACACACATATATATATATATATATATATATATCTGTGTATATATATACACACATACACATACATATATGTTGATGTGAATATATATATATATTTATATACATACATGTATATACAAACATATACAGATACAAACTTTTTCTGAGCCTTTCAGTAAGTTAGTTGACCCCTAGGAAAGGTCACTTGCCTGACCTTACATGCCCTTTTTTTTGGCTCCCTAATTAATCATAAGGTCCATATAAAGACCACCACCCCAACCCATTGCATGTCATATAGGTATACACACACACACACACACACACACACATATATATGTGTCTGTCTGTGTTTTTATATGTGTGTATTATATATATATAATACAATATAATATGCATACACATATACACACATATATATGTATATATAAGATAATATGCATACATATATATATATATGTATATACATATATGTATATGTATGTATGTATATATATATATATATATATATATATATATATATATATATATCTAGCCAAATTAATCACTATGTGACAGCAAAAATTTAGGGTGTTTGACCTATCATGACCTTTGGTGACATAGGGACCTCTCTACTGCCAAATTCTTTTAACATTTATCAAGATATAGGATCAACATGTATGTATGTATGTATGCATGTCTGTATGTATGCATGTATGTATATATATATATATAAGTATGTCTGTGTTTATGAATGTAGGCATGTATGATTATATGTATGTATATAGCTAACAGGTTTTTACTGCATCCATTCTGATTTATCATTCATCATCATCATCATTTCATTTTACGTCCACTTTTCCCTGCTTGCAAGGGTGGGACTGGAACTGATTCTGGCTTGATTTCTACAGTTGGATGCCCTTCCTAACACCAACCTCATTTACAGTGAGTGCTGGGTGCTTTTTTGCCGTGGCACCTCCACGAATGATAGGGATCCCAGTCCCTATAATCTCATTTCTACAGCTGAGTAAACTGGAGCAACGTGAAATAAAGTGTCTTGCTCAAGGAAACAACACATCACCCGGTCTGAGAATTGAACTCACAACCTTTCGATTGCAAAGCCAATGCTCTAACCACTAAGCCATGTGCCTCCATGCCTTTATATATAAATCAGAATATATATACATATATGTGTGTGTGTCAGGGTTTTACAAGTTTAAAACTACTAAGAGTACCTGATACTTGAGATAGTACAGTGTACTATATTAGACAGACAGGGCCCAACAGCTGAGCTCTTGCTGCTTCGGCAGCAAATATATATATATATTTACTTTATTAAGGCTACATACTTGTTACTTACTCTGCATATTCACCTGTTTATCATCTTGTCAGATGACCCTGTGATAAACAGACAAAAGACTCACTATTTAGCCTTAATAAAATGAACATTAAAACTCTACTTTGGTATTGAGTACACTTTACTCTCAGCCGTTAATCTACAAATATATACATATACTCTTTTAGTCTCTTTCAGGATTCAGTCATTAGATTGTGGCTGTTTGTGTGTATGCATGGTTAATAAGTTTGATTAGCAGCCACATGTGTTCTGGTGATTATGATGATGATGATGATAATGGCAATGATTGGTGAGGAAAGTATTAAAATATACCAACGCCAACACAGACATCTACACCAGCCAACCAGTAAGGGAAGGAATAAGCCAGGACACACCATAACTTGTTTTTAAGATAACAGATTCAGATTTCTTAAATAGCAATGGGGTTTAAACCTTATCAAGATAAAACCCTACCAAGAAGCATATATATGCATAAATAAATGCAGGCACAGATGCATGGATATAAACGCCTTTGCATATCGACTTAATGGCAGTTGCTAGATTGAGACATTTATCCTCTCGAGAAAGCTCATGTTGTGTGTTTTGCGTGTGAGTCGAGTTACACTGAAGCAGGAAGAGAAGTTCAAGTGTCTTGGGGCCATTTTAATGAATGATGGAAGGCAGGAGGCTCAATTAAATGCAAGAATTGCTGGAGCTGGTACAGTAATGCACTATTTTCCGTATTCAGTAATCAGAAGAAGGGAGGTAGGTGTAAAAGCCAAACTCACCACTATCTTCAATTTGGTGTTCTGCCGACCCTTACCTATGGTTTGGGTAATGACTGAAAAAAATACAATCGCAAATAGAAGCGGCTGAAATGGGTTTCTTCCAAAGAGTCTTTGGAGTAACGCTACTTGACAGAGTGTGTGGCTCAGAGATCAGGAAGTCACTTCAGGTAGAACTGCTACTTTTCCACATTGAGAAATCACAGCTCCAGTACAATGGACATATGGTTAGAATGTCTAAGGAAAGAATCACAGTACAGATTTTATGGGTAAAGAGAAGCAGCAGGAGACCAAGAAGAAGGATTTATTAATATTAATAATATAACTAACTTTTTCATTATTAAGTTATTGTTTGGAACATAAGAAAGGTTCTTACATAAAACTATGATGGAATCGTTTTAGATAAATATAAACACTTTTACCCCTTTGTTGCTATATTTCTTATGTTTTGTTTTCTTTTTTCAACAGATTTTAATAAAAGTTTGGAGGGATTTAGTGATATTAGTAATATACCTAACTTATTAAGCAGGTGTTTGGAACATAACTTAACTAGTATGAAATTCAGGGCCAGTGGAAGAGAAAAATTTGGACGAAAGCAAGATTTGTAAAGTGATTGGTGATAGAAAAGGCATCCAACCATAGAAAGCCTGCCAAACAAAGGGTTGGAAGGATCCTTTGGTTGAGTCAAAGACATGACAACCTTTTTAGTATTGGCGATGAACATGATAAATGCACCCAGTATATTCTGTAAAATGGTTGGTAATAGGAAGGGCATCCAACCATAGAAAATCTGATAAACAAAAGGTCGGGGGAACACTTTAACTATGTTAAAGATAAAAAGAACATGGTAGAGTGCAGGATCATATTTAAGCAAGATGCAGGCCCCCAGCCCATCTGAGAAATCAGTAACTCTGTTTGAGTACTGAATTGGTCTTTCGAAACACAACCAGCTTGTTGCTAACAGGGGAAAACAAATGTTAAATGATGATGACGACGATGATGATGATAATGATAATAATAAAGATGATGATGGTGATGATGATGATGATAATGATGATGATAATAATGATAATGATAACAATGATGATGATGGTGATGATGATGATAATGATGATAATGGTAATGATAATGATGATGATGATGATGACGACGACGACAATGATAGAAATAATTCTATAGGTGTTAATATTTCTCATGAAATACTCAACCAAAAATATTTGTTACAATCTAAACTATAATAAAGTAAGGAGCGCGGGACTGCGTACGGTTTATAATTTTTTATCCCATTAGTAAAATAAGTTGGATTACTTTGAATAAATAATGAATGAATATCACATAATTTATCTACTAAATTTCGTGGCTGTTGATTAAATATATTTTGTTTATTTAAAGATTCACTTCTTTAAAATTTCTGAAATGTCAACACTTCCGGTTGGCCATCGCTTGAATAAACATACTAATTTTCTCCTAATGCAGTTTATAAATAATATTGTCTTTTTTTAATGTATCATGGATTACGTTGCTGATTACATAAGACAGTGTTACTCAGTCTTCGTTCAATTTCTATGTATTATATATTGTCAGTTACGATTTTATTTGATGTATCATATCTACATGTATATACAGGGTGCAGACGATATTTGTTCGCAGGATTACTGTCTAGGAAAAAATAACACAGTAGTTTTATTTTTTAAGTTATATTTATCAAACTTGGGTCAGTTTGTCTTCATGACTTGTTCTTTAGATTTCACTCGATAAACCTGCCATTGGCTTTGATGACGGTCTCAAGGTGGCCTCGGAACCAGCTACAGGCCTTCGTCACTGTCCCCCAAACTTAGGCCCCTAAAGGCACTTGTGATCCTGGCCTTCAGATCGTCTTTTGTATTGCAGCTAGATCTGTTGGTGTCTCGTTCCACTGCGCCCCACACAAAGAAGTCGAGGGGGTTGCAGTCAGGCGAGCTGGGAGGCCAGATGTCAGGTGAAGTGTGGTCGATGAAGTTCTCTGACAGCCAGGCTTGGGTCTTTCGGCTGCTATGGCAGGGCGCTGAGTCTTGCTGCCACATGTACGGCCTACCTGCAGCTACCTAGTCGATCCAGGGCTTTACTACCTTGCTCAGAATGCGGATGTAGCAATTGGTGTTCAGCTTGAGGCTCTCAGGGAAGAAGTGAGGTGGCACAACATCACCTTGACTGTTAACGACACCTAAGACCAATGTTGTCGCTGGAAACTTTGTCTGCATGACTCTGTGCACGTCTTTGAATGAGACAGCGAGCCACTTGTTGTTCTGGGAGTTGATCTTCTGGTCTTGGCAGAAGTTTTTCTCGTTTGAGAAAAACCACAGCATGTCTGGCTCCAGTGGGTGTTTCAACTTGTTGATTAGCTTCTTTGCGTGCTTCAGTCACTTTTCTTGCATCGCCTTTGACAGAAATTGTCCTTTCCTCATCTTGTATGTCTTCATATACCACCAGCCTAATGAGCTTTTCATCCACGCCTTTCTCCCTTGCAATGGCACGCATCTACTTGCTAGGTTCATTGTTGATGATATCCCGAACTTCAATGATGAACTCGGGTGTTCTGAAGGCGTCAGATCGTCGATCATGTGTTTTCCTCTCTGATGTTGCTTCGTAGTCGAATCCTGAATCTTCCAATTCCTTTCTGACCTTTTCAGCCATTCTCCTGCTGACGCTGAGAAAGTCTGAAATTTCCTTATTTGTCCTCCCGGTGCGGATTCCAAGAAGAACTCCGTGTCTCTTCCACATATTTGGAGGTTCAAAATTAGTCATAATCAATTATTCTGAAAATAAATAATGGAAATATAGTTACTGTTTTTATGAAGACAAGAGTGACAACGGAAGTAAAAAAAATTTGCATAAAATTAGCAGTTGAAAATTGTGAACCTGCGTATAATATCAATATGCACACTACACATGCTAGCAGAAAACCAC
>OZ024744.1:48757303-48782303 GCA_964016885.1 Eledone cirrhosa | reverse complement strand
AAGCTCACAGAAAAGATGATAAATAAATACTAGGAATGAAGCCAGATTGTGTTGCAGGAAACCTGTGCAACCTATACGTGCATGGAAATAAGCATGTAAAGGGATAATGATGACTTTTTGCACTCACATATACACACTATTAGATTTTTAACTCCATCATTTCCAATAGAGAGTGCAACAGTTGATTCAATCAACAGAACTTCCTGTTTGTGAAATTCACATGTAAGTCACTGAACATAATAGACACATTAGAGCCTTAGTGTAGCATAGATATTTAAGATGACACAGTGTGATACATTACATGTACAACTCAGCTGAGGGGAGTGGACAATGTGAAATAAAACATCTTGCTCAAGGATATAGGACGCCACCTGGTTGGTGCAGGACGAGAACTCACAACTTTATGATTGTAAACTGAGCACCTTAACCACTAAGCCACATGCATTCACTATATATCTATCTGTGTGTGTGTGTGTGTGTGTGTGTGTGTGTGTGTGTGTGTGTGTGTATGACTCCCAGGTTCAGTTGGGGGTAAGCATTGTACATAAAGTACTCAATATATTAGTAAAGTGTAAACAACAAACTTAATAAAAAAATAGCTAATATATATATATATATATATATATATATATATATATATATATAAACGAGATGAGCGGAACAAGCAAGCATTAAACAATCTTTTAAATAAATTAAAATACGATTTAAATATTCACCTGTTCAAAATGTTGTTACCGACGGTTTCGCTTCACAAAAGATTGGAAATTCAGAGAATTTTCAATGGAAAGATCAGCTCTCCAGACAGCTATTTCCATTCTATAGGGCATAAAGCCACACAGTTTGTAAATATATCGCTTACTGCCCAAAGTATGAGGTCAGGCCGTTAAAGTGACCCACACATAAACAGGCCGTTAGTAAAAGCGGGAATATTATAGACTTGTTGTCTGTCACGCTACTAAAAAAAATAGCAGCAAGATACAACATTTTCTTCTCTACACACAGGGAGAATATACATTAAATGAGTTTAATATCCCCACAGGTACTAAGTACCTACGGAAATATACAGGGTTTTCTATAATACAATTGTTGTTCAATGGTACTAATTTGAGATACCAGAACTATAAAAACGAGATGAGCGGAACAAGCAAGCATTAAACAATCTTTTAAATAAATATATATAACGGAGGAGGTGTGGTAAGGAACCAGATGGACCATAACGCACCAGAGTACTCAATACTTAGGGGAGTAGAGTGGGTAATAGTCCAGAAATAGCCGTCGAAACGGCTTGAGCTCTGCCGTCAGGGTCATACTTTCTCCTATATATATATATATATGCATACACACACACACCTATATATATTATAAACAAACATACATTTAACTCCATAGTGGCTGCTGGCCACTTTTTTCTGTCTCTGGATGTAATTTCCCAAATATTCTAAACTATTATATCTAAGATTGACTGTTGTTACAGTTACTGCGTTTGGGATTCCCACATTCCCACATTTTTCAATATACATTATATGTATGCATGTGAGTGTGTGAATTTGTGTGTCTATGTATATATATATATACACACACATATACATACACCATTTAAACAGATTATATACACTATCTTTCAGGTCTGTTGACCATGGCAACACCTAGTATAGAATGGTGGGAGCCTGGTTTTTTACTTAAGTGTTTATACATACAGACAGGCATGTATATATACAAACACACACACACACACACACACACACATATATATATATATACAATTTATATATATATATGTATTTATATATATATATATATACATAGAAATATATACACACACTCACACACGCATACACACACACACACAGACATATTTAACCATATATACACACACAGATATGCTTGTATATGTGACTGTGCTTGTGGATAAGATATTACTAATTGAGTCTAGTAGGATCATTATACAACATAGTACTCCATACTTAAGAAAAGTAGAATGTAGATATTATTGGATAGAATGACCTATGGTCAAGCTTAAACTATTTCAAAAGGTTTTATCTTAACCATCGAGTATTCTATCCTATAATCATAATAACTATATATATATATATATATACAGATATGTGTATGTGTATATATATATATGTGTGTATATATATATATGTGTGTGTGTGTATTTTTTTCTCACAAGTCAGTTCTTTCGTTGCTACAGATCAGGCGGCTGAATTAGAGGTCGCTATCTTCAATTTGCAAAGCCCTTTAAACTGTATGTTATTACCCTGAGGTCTATACCTTATTGAGTGCTTGGCTACACTGCTGAAGGCATTCGTTGGCTTAGCTGCTGATCGAACTTCGAATATGCTATACTTTCATTTATATATATATATATATATATATATATATATATATATATATATATATATAAATCATCATCATCATCGTTTAACGTCCATCTTCCACGCTCGCATGGGTTTGGACGGGAATCTTCCCACTTGAGGCAAGATTGGTTGTCCTGCTCGTATAGGACTGTCTGGCAGGTTTTCTACGGCTGGATGCCCTTCCTAACACCAACCACGTTTACAGTGTGGACTGGGAGGTTTTTACCGTGTTACCTACACGGCCACATTACAGCGTGGACTTTGTTTCGGACTGGATGTTGTAGTACCAACATAACTTTACATCGAAAGGGGTGGTGTGGATGGGGTGGGGGTGGTGGGACAGAGGTGTATTTTTGTTAAGAGGTGCCTACTGACTGTAGGTTTTGCTTTGTACTTAGGTAAGGCGGGTCTTCTCTATTACTGAGTACCGCCAAAGATCTCGGTCCAGTGACATTGTCTTGGAGAGGTGTAAGTGTGTGAGGTCGGAATTTATCAAGTCGTCCCAGGTTTTTCTGGGTCTGCCTACTCCGTAGCTACCGTCTATTTTTATCGCCCTGCACTTTTTTATACAGCTGTCGTCTTTCATGCGCATCACGTGGCCGTACCAACGTAGTCTTCTCTCGAGTAAACAACATCTGATCCCTCTTATTCCTAATTTCTCCCTTAGTTCGTTTATGCTTTGCCGTTCACGTATATTGTTATTACACATCCAGCGGAGCATGCAAGCTTCGTTTCTCTCCAGTCTGCGTATAACCTCTGCACACAATGCCCAGGTCTCACTGCCATGTAACATTGCTGTTCGTATGCAGGCATCATACAGCCTGCCTTTCGTTTTTAGAGAGAAACCTTTAGCGGCCAATAGTGGTATAAGCTCTCTGAACTTTTTCCATCCCGTTCTGACTCTAGCTACTGTACTTTCAGAGCACCCTCCACCACTGCTGATTTTGTCACCCAGGTAACGGAAGGTGTCCACTATTTCTATAGAACCATCTGGGCAATGGAATGAGCTAGTATTCTGTGGGCACTTGCTGCTACTTATTACACCAGAGCACCGGCCACATATAAAATCTATATTCTTAGTTAACTTACCTGTGATCCCACTACATCATTTATTCACCCATACTTTGCATTTGGGACATAAAATGGAGTTTCTGCCTACTCCTTTCCCACACACTGAGCATGGCCATTTCCCAGATGGGACTGGTGCCCAATTTTCCTTCCTACAAACTAGAACTTTAGTCTTAGACAGGTTAATTTTAAGGCCGTTTGATTCTAGGCCATAATTCCATATTTGGAATTTCTTCTCTAGTTCGGCCATTGAGTCAGCTATGAGCGTTAGATCATCTGTGTATAGGAGTTCCCATGGGCAGCCGGTCTTGAACTCCTCTGTTATAGCCTGAAGGGCAATAATAAATAGGAGGGGGCTAAGGACGGAGCCCTATGAACAACAACTTTTACGCTAAACTCTTCACTATATTCGTTGTTAATTCTAACCATGTTGACTTTCTTTATACATGGCTTATATAGCTCTCACAAGCCATTCATCAACACCTAGTTTTCTAAGAGCCCACCAGATAATGGAGCGGGGGACTCTGTCAAAGGCTTTCTCCAAGTCAACAAAAGCGAAGTATAGGGGTTTACTTTTAGCTAGGTACTTCTCCTGTAGTTGTCGTACAATGAAAAGGGAGTCTGTGGTACTTTTCCCTGACACAAACCCGAACTGCATTTTATCTAGATCAATTCTCTCTCTGATTAGTTGCGCTATTACTTTTTCTGTGACCTTCATGACCTGGTCGATTAATTTAATGTCTCTATAGTTACCCCTATCTAGGGCATCTCCTTTACCCTTGTAGCAGGACGACTCCATTCTGCATGATTTGGTTTACTATCCGGGTGCCCATAGTGTGTCCCACCGTTCCAGATGCTTTCAGCATTTCAACAACTATTTCCGAAGGTTCAGCCGCCTTACCGTCTTCATATCATTGATTGCCTTACTTATTATACTACCTTCAACTAGCACTGCTGGTCCCTCTATTGGATCGATATGGGGGAGACTGTCTTTCTCCCAATTATTCTCCTCATTTAGTAGCCTTTCGTAGTGACACTTCCAAGCTACCTTCTTATCAGCATCAGTGATGGCAAGTACACCATCATCATTAAGGACACACTTTTCCCCGACAATATCACTGTTTTCCTTGACACATTGCCTAGCAATCCTGAACACCTCACGTTTTTGGTCCTCGCATTGTAGAACATATATATGTGAGAAAAACCACAAAACCTCCATCTCAATTCTACTTTTGAAAAGCAGAAGAACTGCGAAACCGGTAAAGGGACCAAATAAATATATATTTAAAAAAAAAAAGACTCCAGTTGCATTTTCGATTTAATGTTTTTTTCTTATATATATATACAGTAATAATAATAAATTTGAAGACTAAAATCCAAAGAGGGCTCGATAGATATAAATATATATCAAATATTTATTAAAATAACAGATTAAAGTTTAAGCAAAGAATCGCTCCTTTCACCCTTAACGGGATCTTCTGAAGTATTTCCGTAGGAAAGGTAAAGGAAAAGAGAGTGCTCTATGTAGACTACAGAGCTTTTTATTTATGTAATAAACAACATAAGATAAATATTTCATGAAATAATTATCTTATGTTATTTATTACATTACTATATACATACATATATATACATATATATACATTACTATATACATACATATACATACATATATATATATATATATATATATATATATATATATATATATATATATATATATATGTAGGAGGTGAGTTTTATTGTAGTACAATAAAGCAATGCAGATATCGGATAAGAAGCACTCTACAGTTTGTAGGACTGGAGTATACATAATATATAAGATCAAAAGATGGTTAAAAGAGTTCCATGTATTTTATTATGCACATTTCAAAAACAAATATCCTCATGCAATAACATTTGTGTTTTCATCAACATATGTTGATTTAAAACTGCACTATTCACAAGTGTTTTTTAACCTTCATATCATGTCTTCCTTTTTTATCTGATGAAAACACAAATGTTATTGCATGATGATATTTGTTTTTGAAATGTGCATAATAAAATACATGGAACTCTTTTAACCATCTTTTGATCTTATATATTATATATATATATTTATATATATATATATATATGTTGAAAATCCAAGTATCGGCCTCCGTGGTTTACCATTCAATTAATTGGTGAAATATATTTCTTTAATGCAATATATACAGGGAAGATTAATCATATTATAGGGTATCTATTTTTGAAGTTCTAGTTAACTTTATTTAGTTACATACCTAGCTATGTGTGCTTCCACACTTGTAAACATTATCCCCTGTGATTGTTTCATATGTTTATTTATATGTTAATCAATTTCTAGTTGTTATAAAATGCTCGGACCTATTCATTAGAATCTTGGAGCTTATTTTACGGGTGATATGGCGCATGCCTTTCTGGCATGACACCCATAATTTTGATTTAGATTAAATTCACTTTGATTTATCTTAATTTTGTATATATATATATATATATATATATATATATATATATATATATATATATATATGTGTGTGTGTGTGTGTGTGTGTGTGTGTGTGTGTGTGTGTGTGTGTGTGTGTGTGTGTGTGTGTGTGTGTGTGTGTGTGTGTGTGTTCGTTCTAATATCGTTTTATATTCGATATATCAACATCTATGTCCATTCTTATTGTGCAGTATTTGAAACAACTTGTCAGCCATTAAATATACTAGCAGAAAACCACCCTACCCTTCGGGTGGTTCTCTACGAGCATGAGTAGTGTGCATATTGATATTATACGCAAATATATATACATGTAGATAAGATATGTGAAATGAAATCGTAATTGACAATATACACGGAAATTGAAGGGAGACTGTGTTACACTCTCTTCTGTAATCAGTAAAGTAATCCATTTAAAAAAGACGATATTATATATAAACTGCATTAGAAGAAAATTAGCAATGAAAATATATGTGATGTTTTTATAAGAGTTATAATATAACGGATGCTAACCGGAAGTTTTGACATTTGAAAATTTTAAAGAAGTGAATCTTTAAATAAGCAATAAAATTATTTATAATTAATCAAGAGTTACAAAATTTCGTACATAAATTATGTAATATTCATTCATTATTTATTCAAAGTAATCCAACTTATTTTACAAACGGGCTAAAAATTTATATTCTGAACGCAATCCCGCACTCCTTGCTTCATTATAGTTAAGATATGTAAACATAAATCTTTGTTGTTCCCTCCAGCATTTTAAATATTATTTTTCTTTGCTTATAATATGATTGTTAAACTATCTCTCTTTCCATCGAATTGCATGGCTCACTAGTCTAACAATCTATATGCATTGAGCACACTAACCTTCTCTCTACTGGCTTGTAATCTGCATAACTAATCACTTTTCTCTCCTCCTCATTAGCTTACTTGCTTTTTACTCTGCTATATATATATTATATATATATATATATATATATATATATATATATATATATATATATATATATATATATATATATATATATATATATATATATATATATATATATGTATATATATTGTTATACTTTGGGAGGGTCATGTTGCCAATAAGAAACACACGCACCAGTTGCTTTCACTTCAATTTATTATATATTTATAAATTTATAAATTTACAAATTTACAAATTTCTGGTTGGTTGGTTGGTTCCACAACCAGATAGTTGTTTATATATAGTCATAGTCCTTTCGTCACACACTCTGTGACCTCTTCAGTGACTGGGGATTCCTTTCTTTGTTTCTGTACCTTTCCTTTCTTCTGTCCTACGCCATTTTGTTTCTGTGTGTGTGTTGTGTGCTCAGTTTGCGCATGCGCCACATCCGGGTGTCTGTGTGTGTTTGTGTTCATTTATCTATTTGTTTATTTATTTATTTATTGTTGGTTGGTTGTTTGTTCTATGTGTGTGTGTGTTTTTATTTTGTCCTTAATTGTAAGTTGTGATGTTGCTGTTCCACTCATATTTTCTATTTAATTTTGGTTGTAATTCTTTTATGTTTATTGCCTCTGTAATTTGTCTAAACATTGCATCTTTTCTGTGTGTAGATTCTATTTTTATTTCTATGTTCTCTAATTTACCCTTGTGTTCTATCTTAGCATGTTGGTAGAGTACAGATGATTCTTTATTATCTTGAAGGTCTCGCCAGTGTTCATTTATCCGTTCCCCTATACTACGAGCTGTCTCACCTATGTACACTATATTTTTGTTTCTACATTGTCCTTCAGTACATCTTATGCTATACACTACATTTCTAGTTTTACAGTTAATATGGGGGCTTATTTTACAGGTTATACATTTCTTATCTATACATGAGGGTCTTTGGAACGGGTATGTCTTGCTAATAAGTGTTTTTAAAACTAGAAATGTAGTGTATAGCATAAGATGTACTGAAGGACAATGTAGAAACAAAAATATAGTGTACATAGGTGAGACAGCTCGTAGTATAGGGGAACGGATAAATGAACACTGGCGAGACCTTCAAGATAATAAAGAATCATCTGTACTCTACCAACATGCTAAGATAGAACACAAGGGTAAATTAGAGAACATAGAAATAAAAATAGAATCTACACACAGAAAAGATGCAATGTTTAGACAAATTACAGAGGCAATAAACATAAAAGAATTACAACCAAAATTAAATAGAAAATATGAGTGGAACAGCAACATCACAACTTACAATTAAGGACAAAATGAAAACACACACACATAGAACAAACAACCAACCAACAATAAATAAATAAATAAACAAATAGATAAATGAACACAAACACACACAGACACCCGGATGTGGCGCATGCGCAAACTGAGCACACAACACACACACAGAAACAAAATGGCGTAGGACAGAAGAAAGGAAAGGCACAGAAACAAAGAAAGGAATCCCCAGTCACTGAAGAGGTCACAGAGTGTGAGACGAAAGGACTATGACTATATATAAACAACTATCTGGTTGTGGAACCAACCAACCAACCAGAAATTTATAAATTTGTAGATTTGTAAATTTATAAATTTATAAATTTATAAATCTATATATATAAAACTGAGGTTGTCTGTCTGTCTACTAAAACCTTCGGCACACATCTCCTCTTAAACCGTACGTTCAAATTTCGCTGAAATTGCTACACTTATAGATGAAGGTCCGGCGGAACCATCGGTCAAATAAATTTTCAAATCGACCCACGCCAAGTGTAAAAAGCGAATTTGTAATGTATTGATTTTTCAGTTCAAATGTATAAATAGAGATGAGAGACGAGTTATTTCCCTTTTATGGCGTCATTTGCTTATCTATTTATGTTACGTATAAACGACGCGGTGGACCGAGAAGAACAATTTCATGCAAAGAGAAGACCAAGTTTATAGTGTAAATGGAGTCGTTAGCCTAATATTCTATTTAAAATAACCGAATGATTTCCAGCCCCGGAGTTTAAGAATGATGTAAATAAAATTGTAAACGAAAATGACAGGTTATTAAAATAGTTGTTTCTACTTTTGGCACAAGGCCAGCAATTAAACAGTACATTACTGGTACTTTATTTTATCGACCCCGTAAGGATGAAAGGCAAAGTTAACCTCGACGGGATTTTAACTTTGCCTTAACATAGTAAAAATAAATAGTGAAGATTTAGGCCAGTACATACGTATGCACCGACGAACATACACATACTTATACATACGCACACACAAATACATACACACACACACACGTGCGCGTGCGCGCGTGTGTGTAAACCTTATCCATTTCTACAGTATTTTCACCAAACTTAAGACATAGGTTACTCATGTACTCCGGATGGTCATGGACACTTTCATTTTTCCAGATATTGATTATAGGACCTCCCGGCGGATAACGCCCTTTAACCACTTCCTTGGAGTCGACTGAAGCACTGCAGTGCAATGCAAAAAAAACGTCATAACTTCTGGAGTTCGCAACCGATTTTCACAAAACTTGACACATGAGATACGTTTGTTCTACAGATGAATGTGAACTCTCAGAATTGGCACATATTGAGTAGGGGACCCCTGAGGACAGGAACCCCCTTTTGGAAAAAGTCGATGAGTTTATAAAAGTATAGTTTTCGAAGCAGCACTGAAGTATTGACATAAATGGTATACATAACTGCTATTTAATACCCGAGCAACGCCGGGTACCTCTGCTAGTCTATATATATAAAACTGAGGTTGTCTGTCTGTCTACTAAAACCTTCGGCACACATCTCCTCTTAAACCGTACGTTCAAATTTCGGTGAAATTGCTACACTTATAGATGAAGGTCCGGCGGAACCATCGGTCAAATAAATTTTCAAATAAGTTCTTGTTTTTGATTATGTCATCTATATATATAAAGCTGTGGTTGTCTGTCTGTCTATCGATTTTTGGCACACATCTCCTCTTAGAATCTCTGACGGAATTGCACCGAAATTGCTATACTTGTACATTGAGCCCTAGCGAAGACATCGGAAAAAAATATTCCAAATTGACCCACCCTATGTGACGAAATCGAATCTAATGTATCGATTTTTGAGCGTAAGTGACGAGTTATTTCCCTTTGTTCTGTTTACATTGAGCGTCTTACGTTCTGTTTACATTTTCTGCGTGCAAAAATTAAAAAAATTACGCTGGCTTTCTCAGCGTTTAAAATGACATTAACACAATACACGAACAGTTGTCGAGCCAGCAAAATTTTGACCTGCAAAATTCATCAGTTCGAACACTAAGCTTCCGTTTTGCTTCATTTCCATTTAAAAGCCTTTTAAAACAATATTTTTACTTGAAAACAAGTCTATTTAAAGACTACGTAAAACAAGCAAATATTTCGTAAAAAAAAGCAAAAATTATATAAGTTTATTTAAAATATATGTATCTGTAAATTTCGTTAGGCGTGCAGACAGACAGTCGTGCAGACATACTTTAAGCCAAAAAAGAAACTTAACATTGTAACTTTAACACAGCTACTGAGCGACCCCGAGCAACGCCGGGCTTTACTGTTAGTATATAATAAATTGAAGTGAAAGCAACTGGTGCGTGTGTTTCTTATTGGCAACATGACCCTCCCAAAGTATAACAATATCGGTTTCGACACACGATTTCAGATAGAGAATCTTGCTAAACAAATTCAGAAACGAAATATATATATATAAATATATATATATATATATATATATATATATATATATAAAACGTAAAATGATGATGATGATAATGATGCTGAGGATGATATATATATATATATTTATTAAAATAACAGATTATATCTGTTATTTTAATAAATATTTGCTCTACGGTTTTATATATTTTATATATATATCATCCTTATCGAGCCCTCTTCAGATTTTAGTCTTCACATGTATTATTATTCTGAGTTCAAATCCCGCCGAGGTTAACTTTTCCTTTCATCCTTACGGGGTCGATAAAATAAAGTACCAGTAATGCTGGCCTTGGGCCAAAAAGTAGAAACAATTATTATTATTATTATTAATATTATTATAATTTCTTTTGGTACAAGGCCAGCAATGAGCCCCCCCCCACGCCCCAGTAATTCACTGGGATAATTGCTGGCTTTATTATTATTATTATTATTATTATTATTATTATTATTATTATTATTATTATTATTGGCGACCTACGTAGGAAATCGTATCATCGTGAGCTCCGCAAAGGTTTGTTGTTTTCAGTTGTTTCAAATTGCCATTTATGGAAAATTTTTGTTGTTAAGTGTTTATAAGGTCACACAATTTGCTTTCGGAAAAGGGCACTCAAAAAGATTGGGGCCTTGAGCCCAAAATTTAAACTTTTATAATTATCAAACAAAAAATTAGTTTGAAAAAAACATGGACGACTCACAGCTACACCAGGCTGACAGCCTTCCTCACAAACTAACACCTCACACCAACACCACCATTGTGAATATTACTACGTTTGCCAACACTAAAAATATAAGCAGTAGCAATAATTTAAATTTGTCTCATGCAGACATTCATTTCCCGCCATTACCAATGACTGGACTGCAGGTGTTGAAGCCGCTACCCCACCACCACCACACCGACAACAGAAACAAAACAAAAAAAAAATTATCTCGTGACATCGAAATGGATTCACCCAGAATCGACTCTTCCACACCGAACACCACTGACGCCACCACCACCACAACTGAAACTAAAAATAACAATAACAAAAATAACAATAACAACAACAATGAGAATAACAACACCGTGTCGTTTGCCAAAGCATCCAAAAAATGCGAAACAGTCCAGGTAACTCAGGAGGAATTAGATGAAGCCAAGAGAATGGTAAAGAAAGATGGGTACAGGGTCAGCCCCCCACCACCTAATAAAATGGAGCATCGGCGTATGCACCGTGTCTTATCGGACGATTAACATCAAATCGCGCCGAGTGGAACGGGCATCCGAGTCCCAAATCCAAAAAGCTTTGGGACATGTGTGGGCAAAAAACCCCACATCAGACGTGGGCAGAAATATGGAACCGTGGACGTGTTCTTTGGAACACCACAGGAGGCCAGAGAGCACTCCATGGCCCCATTAAGAAGCGACGACTTCACACTCGTCCCAAGCTATTGTGCCCAGAGACTCGTAAAGATCAGGGTGACCCACGTTCCACCGGCCATCGAAATTCCCTTGCTAATGGCTGCCGTCCTCGCCAGCATCGAGGCCAACATCAAAATAATAGAAATAGCAAAAGAAAAGCAGGAGAACTGGTCCGGATCTGGGATGGAGCTCCTGATCCAAGCGGACTAAAAAAGCATTGAGGAGATCCCAGAGGTAATAGACCTCACTGACGGCAGCCACCTCACCGTAATCGTCGAGGGTAGAAGGCCTAGGTGTGTCGGTTGCGGTGAAGGAACCCACCTAAGGGCTTTCTGCCCTCAGGCTAAAAAGTTGAGGCCACCTCTCTTACCCACACCAGTGACTCAACCATCAACACTACCAGCAGCAGAAATGTCAGCAACAACTTTAGCAGCAACAACCCCAGTAACAGTAGCAAAACCAACACCACCACCACCCAACGCGCCAGAACTAGCACCAGCGCCTACACCATCCACCACGCCACAACCAAAACCAACGCATGTGGAGGACTTTCCAC
Source organism: Eledone cirrhosa (assembly GCA_964016885.1). Taxonomy (NCBI): domain Eukaryota; kingdom Metazoa; phylum Mollusca; class Cephalopoda; order Octopoda; family Eledonidae; genus Eledone; species Eledone cirrhosa. The sequence goes on along the minus strand of OZ024744.1, from coordinate 48,769,747 downwards.
TCCCCGACCTATCGCAACTGGAGACAGATTGTGACGACGAGAAGTGGGAAACGGTACTGGAAAAAAGAAAAAAAGAAAAAGAAGCCAAAAAGACCCCTCCCCCCGCAAAAAAAAACAGGAGGAAACAAATAAACTATCAAACAAAAAAGTTAGGACAGCTATGCCACCATCCACACCGGCATCACCAACCCCATCACCATCATTAACCCCAACAACACCATCACCAACACCTGCTCAACGACCTCAGGTCACTAAACATAGATGTAGTGGCCATCATCGAGACCAGAATCTCCGAAGCACGGGCCTTCGCACCGATCTTCGGCGGCTACGATGTGTACGCATCTCCCAGCCGTCCTGGATCGGGGATAGGAGTTGCTGTGCTTTTTCGGAGAGGTTTGGATCTCGCCATACGGGCCATCTTCCTGGACCCAGAAGGTAAGTTGGTGGTGCTGGACGTGACCTGCGGAGACGGGCAAGCTTCAAGCTAGTGGCCGTCTATGCCCCGACAAAAGCAGGGCGGCCTGATTTCTTCCGGCGTCTGGAGACCTTTCTTGGAACGTCCCGCTCTTTAGTGCTAGTGGGCGACTGGAACGGGATCTTAGATGCACGCTGGGACTGTGTGGGATTAGCGGATAGGGGAGGAGGGTGCAAGAGCCTCACCAACTTGCTCAGGCGTTTTGAACTATCTGACAGGTACCGATTGGATTTCCCGAATGTGCCAATGTGGACTTGGACAAACCGTATCGGGTCATCCAGATCATATCTAGATAGAGTATTTTGTAGGGAAATAGATAGGTCTAGCATAGGCTGTCCACAATTCAAGATAGTCAGCTACACGGACCACAAATTCGTGATCTGTATGCTTGACTTAGATAAGCTTCATAGACGAGGACCCGGCTACTGGAAGCTAAACGCGTCCTTACCACCAGCGCGAAGGCCTACAGAGACCGGATTAGCGAACTAGTTAAGTGGGTGTTGACGACGGGGGGGGGGGGGGGGCATCGTCAACAACAAGTGGTGGTTTGCTCTGAAAAGAGGGATTAGAATAGAGTCCATTAGGTTTAGTAAGGCTTTAGCTATAGAGAAAAATAGAGCAGAGGGGGAACTAGTTAGAAAATTAGACGAGGCGCTTAGCAAAGGCATCGCGACCGACGTACTTGCGGCGAAATTGGCCCTTGACCAATTATTCAATGCAAAGCACGAAGGCTGCGTTGTCAGAGGTAGGGTGCGTGCTCTCAGATATGAGGGAACGAAAGCCGTTCAATGGGCCCGAGTGGCGGAGGCGCGTCGTGGCAACAAAGCCACGATCCGGTCTTTGGTGGACCACGACGGGCGCATGCTACTAGATCCCGGGAAAATGTGTGAAGCTTTTCAGCGACACTTCGCTCAGCTGTACGAGGGCAGCGGCGGGCCGGATCGAGGGATGGACTTTAGTGTCTACCTCGACGGACTGCCGCGGCTCTCGGCCACTGAGGCGGAGTGTTGCGAAAAGCCGATAACAGCCGCTGAAGTACGGGAGGAAATGACTGGCTGCACAAGGGGTAAATCGCCTGGTTTGGATGGTCTGCCCTATGAACTTTACGTACAGATGCCAGACTTGTTCGGAGGCCTCTTGGCGGACGTCTACTGCAACTGGCAACAGAACGGGAGAATTCACAGCTCTGTGAGCCGAAGAGCAGTGGTGCTGCTGAGAAAGGATCCGAACAAGGGGGATAACATAGATAATTTCAGGCCCATAACTTTGCTAAACACAGAGTTCAAGATTTTGGCCAAGGTGCTAGCAAAGAGGGTGGCGCTTGTCGTCGGTGGTCTGGTGGGAGAGGCACAGACATGCGCCATTCCCGACAGATCCATCCACGACAACCTCCACCTCATGCGATACATCGTAGAGAGGGTAGCTAGGGAACCTGGCACGGGCGGGTCCTTGATCAATTTAGATCAGTCGAAAGCTTTCGATAAGGTCGACCATCGTTACCTAGCGGCAGTCCTGAGGGCGGCTGGCTTTGGGCCCGTCTTCAGAAGCTGGATCGCTGCCATGCACAGCGATATCTGCTCTGTGGTGAGAGTGAACGGTCACCTTTCGGAACCGTTCAACATCATGCGCTCGGTCCGCCAAGGATGTCCCCTCTCGTCCCTCTTGTACGTATTGACTCTCGAGCCATTACTGCACAAACTGGAGACGTTGAGGGGGGTCCCGCGCGAACTAGGATGCGGAAGATCCGTGTCAGCATATGCGGACGATGTCACCGTAGTGTTGTCGAACGGCAAACACATCGAGGCGATCGGCAGAGAATACGAAGCGGTGACAGGAGCAATTATCAACCAGGAAAAGTCAGTGGGCCTGCAGCTCGGAACCTGGAGAGGCAGGTCCATGCCGTCCAACAGCGTCGTCGGGCGCTGGATGGACGGACCGGTTAAATTGCCAGGGGTCTGGTCCGGTCCGGACCTCCAGACGGAGAAAAACTGGGACGAGGTGACGAGCAGGGTGGCTTCTCTCACCCAGAAATGGGCGGAGAGGAGGCTATCCCTAAAAGGTCGAGCGGAGGTGGCTAACGCGTACATCGCGTCCGTCATCTACTACCGCCTGTCGTAAGCCCCGCCTGACTACGTTGGAGCGTTTGCTCTTTCGCTTTTTGTGGAAGGGACGCGCTCCGATGGTCAGGCGGTCCATCTGCTGTCAATACACGCTACGTGGAGGGCTGGGCATGCCGTGGCTGATGATGCGCAGACACGCGCTCAGGCTACGACATCTCCACATCTTCCTCGACGGTGATCAGGTGTGGTCGCCGTTTGCTAGACACGTATTTCCCCAGCTCGTCTCCTTGATGGAGCTGCAGTCCTGGGTCAAGCGAAAACCGAGAGGGAGCGCTTGGAGACTGGAATGTCTTCAGCCGCTCACAGCCCTCGACCAATCGGGCAATGTGATCGGTGGAAACTCCACTTTGGCGTTCTATAGAGGATTAGTGGGGGGGGGGGGGGGGGGGGAAGAGCGCCGACGTACTTGGAGAAACTCTAGGCGTCGACGAAAATCAACTAGCCAATCTCTTCGGAAGGACTTTCGGGCCGGGGCCTATGGACAACTTCCAGAAATCCCTGACCTGGCAGTGCTACCGAGGAGCTCTGCCAGTTCCGGATAAACTCTACAGGCAAGGGGGTGCCGTCAGCCGGGCATGTCCGAGATGCGCGCAGGGCGACGAAACCGTCCTGCATGCACTCGTCCAGTGTCCGAGCATTGTTGACTTGTGTGTTTATGTCGAACACCTGCTGTCACGTGTAGGACGGATCCAGCTATCAGCTGAGTCCATCGTGAGAATTGCCCCGCCCTCTTCCTTTAGCCGGGAAGGGCAGGCAGTTTTTATCTGTCTGGTGGCCATGGCGAAAGAGATAGTATGGTGGACACGTTTGAAAGGGCTGAAGACGAGCACTTACCTCTTCGGTGATGCCCTGATTAACTTTTTCAAATTTCATTTGAAAAGGAAAATCAGGGTAGAGAGGAAAGTGCTCTCTTCCCAGCATTTTGCTGAAAGATGGGTGTGAGAAGCAAGTATGGCCCGAGTGAATGGGCCTACTCTGAGTATGTGTCTGTACATTAAAGGTGGAAAACTGGGAGAGGGCACTTGCCCTGGTGGTCAGGGTCACTGTGGCCTTTTTAATGGACTTTCTCCACAAATGTCCCTCGGAAGTCTCCCCCCTATTGGGGAATTTTTCATTGTTATATTTTATTACATCCTGTTTTCTTTTACACGCAGAAATGCCCATTTGTACCGTACTGTCCTGTACTGTCCTTAATGTCTACTTTATGTAAACCCTTGTGGTTAATAAAGAAATCATTATTATTATTATTATTCTTTGAGTCTCAGTTATTGAAGTTATTTAACTGGAAAGTTTGTTGTAATGAATATCAAGCTGCTACCTGCATCCTCAGATATTCAGGACGTATCGGAGGGTACTTGTTGTTCCCAGCAAGCATGCCTTTTGAAGCGTTCCAAAAAGCGGGGCTGGACTAATTTTCTTTAACCATCCTTGGAAACTCTTTGAGATATTATTATTATACCTTCGGAGATTTCACCCCTATTGGTGAATTTTTCATTGTTTCAATTTTCATTTTTATTGTTTTATATATATATATATATGTTTCTATGTCTTTTTTTTCGTTTCTTATATAAATAATACAAATCTTTACACGCACAAAACCCACACCGTACCGTCCTGTACCGCCCTGTTCCGACCTGTGCCGTCTGTAATGTTTTTCTTGATGTCAGCCCTTGTGGCCAATAAAGAAATCATCATCATCATTATTATTATTATTATTATTATTATTATTATTATTATTATTATCGACATCCTTGCGGGGTCGATAAAATAAAGTACCAGTAATGCACTGGGTAATTGCTGGCCTTGTGCCAAAGGTAGAAACAATTATTATTATTATTATTATTATATATATATATATATATATATATATATATATATATATATATATATATATATATATATATATATATATATATATATACAATATATATAGTAATAATAATTGTTTCTACTTTTTGGCACAAGGCCAGCAATTGCCCAGTGTATTACTGGTACTTTATTTTATCGACCCCATAAGGATGAAAGGCAAAGTTAACCTCGGCGGGATTTGAACTCAGAATGGCAAGGGCCGTAACTCTATGCGTCAAAGCATGGCGTCCGACCCTCTACCGATACTGCCAATCCAATAATAATGATTTCATTTATTGGCCACAAGGGCCGACATATAGGGGACAATACAAAAGACTGGGACAGTGGGGTTTTACAGAAAAATCGAGTAAACAATATGAATCACAATAACAAAGTAACAAGAAAAATGCAACAAGAAAAATTCCCCAATAGGGAGGATGACTACCTAGGGTTCGCTCAGGTACCCCACCAATCCTGAACGACCCGACGCTTCGAGAGCACCCGGGAAGGGCACCCCTCTCCTCCTCAAATTTACCCACCTACAGGCGCATGATCAAAGTAGGCCCACTCACATGGGCCATTCTCGCCACATTCACCCACCTTTCAGCAAATGTACTGGGAGGCAGCACTTCTCTCTCCACCCTCACCTTCCTTTCCAAGTGAAACTTGTAAAAGTTGATGAGGGATTGGCCGAAGAGAAAAGTGTCTGTCTTCAGTCCTTTCAACCTCGTCCACCATACAACCTCTTTCGCTACTGCCACCAGATAGGAAAATTGCCTGCCCTCCTGGCCAAAAGAAGGCGGCGGATCGATCTTCACTATAGACTCAGCCGACAGCCCAGAGCCTCTCCGAGTACGTCGTTGCACTTGCCCACCACTAATCCTCTATAGAACTCGAGAGTGGAAGTTCCACTGACCGCATTGCCCGCCTGGTAGAGTGCAGAGAGTGCCTGGCAACATTCCAGATGCCAGTCACCCAGTCTCCGTCCCTTCTTGGCCCAGGACTGCAGCTCAGTCAAAGAGACGAGCTGCGGAAAGGCCCGTATGACAAACGGTGACCTCACCTGTTCACCGTTTAGGCAGAATATCTGGAGATGCTGCTGCCTCAGCGCATATCTGCGCATCATTAGCCACGGCATGCCCAGCCCTCCACGTAGAGGGTGTTGGCAGCAGATGGACCGCCTCACCAACGGAACCTGATCCCTCCACAATAATTTGAATATGGCGAGGCGCGAACGGGGACAAGGGACGACGGTCAGACGGTAGTAGATGACGGACGCGATGTACGCGTTCGCCACCTCCGCCTGACCGTTCAGTGATAGCTTCCTCGCAGCCCATTTCTGGGTGAGACTAGCTACCCTGCCCGTCACCTCATCTCAATTGTTATCCACCTGGAGGTCTGGCCCGAATCAAACCCCGAGCAACTTTACCGGTCCGTCCGTCCAGCGCCCAACGACGATGTTGGACGGCATGGACTTGCCTCTCCAGGTGCCGAGTTGCAAATCCACCGACTTTTCCGGGTTAAGTTTTGCTCCTGTCAACCTTTCATATTCCTCCAATAAGTTGCCTACCACTTCGATTTCTGAGGTGTCCGACACCATCACGGTGGTATCGTCCGCATAAGCCGACACAGCCTTTCCGCTTGCCGGAATATAGTAATAATATTTATACTTATATATGGTTTATATATAATTATATATATGGAGGGTAGTACTAAGCACTAGCCAATTACCAATGGAGGGCTTGGAAACATGGTGGGAGTAGAGAAGGATACACAGCCGCTAAGAGAGAAGCTAGACTTCAGGTGTACTTAGCACGCAGGGAGGCTGAGAGTAGGAGGTTTGCCAATGCACTGCGACAGGAAGATCAGAGACGTGCGGTGTTCCGCATTGCAAGGCAGTGTGTCAGTGCAAATCAGGATGTTGTTGGAGATAAGTGTGTCCGGAATGATGCTGGTGTACTTAGTGTCAGGAATGATCAGAAAAAGGAGGCCTGGAAATGTCATTATGAGAGACTGATGAATGTGGAGGACGAATGGGAGAGAGAGAAATTGCCCCCAGTAGATCTGAGAGAGGGACCAGCTATTGAGATTGACGAATATAGGGTACAAGAGGCAATTAAGGAAATGAAGAATGGTAAGGCTGCTGGACCGTCGGGGGTAGTTGCTGAGATGCTGAAGGCATCAGAAGTAGGCACTAAACTGGTTGCACACATCAATCAAGCTATATATGGTGGTGTCATATCCAAAGACTGGTGCAGCAGTATTCTCATAAATTGCTAGAAAGCTAAAGGGGATGCTCTAGAGAGGAACAATTATAGGGGCATAAAGCTGATGGATCAGGTTATGAAAGTGGCAGAGAGAATATTAGTGCAATTGATTAGAGAAAGGGTCAAACTAGATGAGATGCAGTTTGGTTTTGTGCCACGGAAAAGAACAACAGATTCCCTCTTCTTAGTGAAGCAACTACAAGAGAAGTTCTTAGAGAAGAATAAGCCACTATACTTAGCTTTTGATGACCTAGAGAAGGCCTTTGATAGAATACCCCGATCTGTCATCTGGTGGTCCCTAAGGAAACTAGGTGTAGAGAGGTGCTGTCAGTAAAGTGAGAATAGGAATGGAGTTTAGTGAGGAATTCCAGATACAAGTAGGTGTACATCAGGGTTCCGGCCTCAGCCCGCTCTTGTTCATTATAGTGGGAGTAGAGAAGGATACACAGCCGCTAAGAGAGAAGCTAGACTTCAGGTGTACTTAGCACGCAGGGAGGCTGAGAGTAGGAGGTTTGCCAATGAACTGCGACAGGAAGATCAGAGACGTGCGGTGTTCCGCATTGCAAGGCAGTGTGTCAGTGCAAATCAGGATGTTGTTGGAGATAAGTGTTGGAGATATAGTCCTCCAAGCCATAACAGAGGAGTTTAAGACTGGCTGTCCATGGGAACTTCTCTATGCTGACATCTGGTTCTTATAGCAGAATCAGTAGAGGAGCTAGAGAATAAATTCTGGCTATGGAAACAGCAGTTGGAATCAAGAGGCCCGAGAGTGAACATAGCTAAGGCAAAATGTTGATAAGTAGAAGAGAGGACAATACTCTGATTCCATCAGAGAAATGGTCATGTTCGATATGTAGGAAAGGAACTGGCATAAATTCCATAAAATGTACGCAATGCAGATCTTGGGTACACAAGAGATGTAGTGGGATAGCAGGCAAACTAACAAGTAGGGAAAACTACGTATGCAGTAGATGTACAGGGAAAGTTGCAGTCGTAATCGCAGTGATAGACACATTTTTCCAATGCAGGTGGGTTCTATAGAAGTGGTTGATAGCTTCCGGTACCTAGGTGATTAGATTAGCATGGGAGGGAGGGGGGGGGGGTTTCCGAGGCCATAGTATCTAGAATAAGGACGGGTTGGAAGAAGTTTAGGGAGCTGCTTCCTCTGTTGACAAAGAAGGGTTTCTCCCTGCGTACGAAAGGACAGTTATATGATGCCTGTGTGAGATGTGCGATGCTGCATGGTAGTGAGACATGGGCAGCAACTGCAGAGGATATGCGACGGCTGGAGAGAAATGAGGCAAGCATGCTCCGTTATATGTGCAATGTCAATGTACGTGAACGACCAAGCATAGACGAGTTGAGAAAGAAAGTGGGTATAAAAGGGATAAGTTGTGGTGTGCAGGAGAGAAGGCTGAGATGGTATGGACATGTGGTGTGCATGGGGGATGACTGCCAGGTTAAGAAGTGCCAAGAAATCTCAGTAGAAGGAAGACGCAGTAGAGGAAGACCACGAAAAACATGGGCGGAGGTGGTGAGAGCTGACCTCAAATCGCCGAAACTCACCGAGGAGATGACGAAGGACCGGGACAAGTGAATAGATGCTGTTCTGAATAGGACCTGTCCCACCCTTGCAAGCAAGGAAAAGCAGACGAAAAATGATGATGATGATGTTATATATATATACATATAAATCAAGATGGAACCAGTTTGAAACTAGTTAGACCATTACTCAACAGAATACTCTATACTTAGAGTAGTAGAGTGTGGCTATAGGGTTGAGCTCTTGCTGTTTCAACAGACTCAGCCTAGAACTAGCTGTTGAAATGCCAAGCGCTCAGCCATCAGGTCCCCGAGCTTTATAATATATATATTTATATATATTATTTAATAAATATTTGCTCTATGGGTTTATACACACGCACACACACACACACACGCACGCACACACATATATATCTGCCTCTCTGTTTTGTTCCCGTATAAATTTGCACTATATATATATATGCTCGGATCTATTCATTGGAATCTTTGAGCTTATTCAACGGTGGGTATGGCGCATGTCTCGGACATGACTCCCTTAATTTAATTAAATTAAATTTATTTCGGATATATAAACGGCTCTTTAATTGTAGAGCTAATTCGGTTGAATGGACTGGGCTGCTATTTATAGCTGTCGACCACCCTATTCACGCCAATGGGAGGACGCTAGCAAGTTGTTAATAGTTTTAGAATTGCAACACGTGCGACGGGTCACTCACAGATTTGCATTTGATGTGTAAACACAGATAGTTATTTCTTCCCTCTTGCTGAAGATCCAAGATTTAACTACTGTGACTTTACGGATTATTGGTGAAATATATTTCTTTAATGAAATATATACAAGGAGGATTAATCATTTTTTTAAATGTAATATTTGAACTCTAGTTAAACTTTAATTAGTTACCTACTTAGGTGTGTGTGGTTACACACTTTACAAATTATCCCCTGTGATTGTTTCATGTGTTTATTTTAAATATATATATATGTGTTAATCAATTTCTTGTTGATATAAAATGCTCGGATCTATTCATTGGAATCTTTGAGCTTATTCTACGGTGGATATGGCGTATGTCTCGGACATGACTCCCTTAATTTAATTTAATTTAATTTATTTCGGATATATATATATATATATATATATATATATATATATATATATATATATATATATATATATATATATATATATATATATTTCTCTAACAAAGCTACCACCTCGGTTACTACTCCTTAAGTTTAGACGTGTTTGATGGGTTGTCTGCGGAAATTTGGAAAGTCTAAGCACTCAATGACAATGTCATAGATAAAGATAAATTCACCTCCCGCTGCAAGACGAGAATACAAGGACCCCTCTTTATTTTAGACACGGATGAGCAACACAATTCCTCCCTGCCCCTCCAACCCATCCATCCCACCCTCCCAACTTCAGAGTTGGTACCATGAACGTAGGCACACTGAAAGGTCGCTCAAATGAGGTTGTAAAGATGTTTGAACGTAAAGACGTTGATCTTTGTATTCAAGAGACTAGGTGGAGAGCGGAGTCTGCCAGATTGATCGTGGGTAAAAAACGATGCTATAAACTTTTCTGGGTGGGGAATGACAACGGACAGGGTGGTGTAGGAATTATGTTAGCTGAAAAATGGGTAGATAAGGTAATTGACGTAAATAGAGTGAATGACAGAATAATTAAATTAAGACTAGTTCTAAATAGAACTACTGTGACAATAATATCCACTTATGCACCCCAATCTGGTCTACCTGACGTTATAAAGGACAGGTTCTATGAGATGCTAATGCACACTACGTCCCAAATAACCGACAGCGACTACTGAATTATTGCTAGCGATCTAAACGGTCATGTTGGACAACATAGTGATGGCTATGATGGAATCCATGGAGGCTATGGGGTTGGAAATAGAAATGAGGAAGGCTTCAGAATCCTGGAATACTGTTACGCTAATAACCTAACTATATGTAACACAAACTTCAAAAAATGAGAAAACCACTTGATCACCTATAGATCAGGGGAATACGCCAGCCAGATAGATTATAGCCTTACTAGAAGACGGGACAAAGTGTCTGTTGTAAACACTAAATCCCTCCCCCGTGAAGAATGCACCACCCAACATAGCCTAGTAGTTAGTGGTCTCATAGTCAGGAATAGACGCACTCGACGACAGAGGAGGCCTACCTTGAGGAGAAGAATGTGGAAGTTGAAGGACCCCATAGCCAGTGACAAATTTAAAAGCTTATTACTTGATGCCTTTGACAATAAAGAAGAGCAATTAGAGACGTGCGATATAGAGGAACAGTGGCAATTCTTGAAAGTGAACCTGCTGAAAGCAACGGATGAAATCTGTGGCTGGAGCAGACCTATTGGCAGGAGGAGAGTAACTTGGTGGTGGAACAGTAAGGTGGAAGAGACAATCAAAGCCAAAAAGCAGGCTTGGAAAGTATGGCAGGATGGGGGAAGTAGAGAGGACTATCAAGTGGCCAGGAGAGAAGCTAGGAGACAAGTGTACCTGCAAAGCAGAGGATAGAAAGTTCAAGCATGTTCTACAACGTGAGGACCCAAAACGTGAGGTGTTCAGGATTGCTAGTCAATGTGTCAAGGAAAACCGTGATATTGTCGGGGAGAAGTGTGTCCGTAATGATAACGGTGTACTTGCGCTCACTGATACTGATAAGAAGATAGCCTGGAAGTGTCACTACGAGAGACTATTAAATGAGGAGAATAAATGGGAAAAAGATAGTCTGCCCCAAATCGATCCAATAGAAGGACCAGCGGTGCAAGTTAAAGGTAGTATAATAAGTAAGGCAATCAAAGATATGAAGAGAGACAAGGCAGCTGGGCCTTCGGAGATAGTTGCTGAGGTGTTGAAGGCATCTGGTATGGTGGGACACACTATGGTCACCCGTATAGTTAACCAAGTAATACAAAATGGGGTCATACTGAAAGACTGGTGTAGCATCATCATCATGAACTGCTCTACATAGGGGAAACTATAGATGCATTAAGTTAGTTGACCAGGTCATGAAGTAGAGGGGATGCTCTACATAGGGGAAACTATAGATGCATTAAGTTAGTTGACCAGGTCATGAAGGTCACAGAAAGAGTTATAGCGCAACTAATCAGAGAGCGAATTGATCTAGATGAAATGCAATTTGGGTTTGTGACAGGTAAAAGTACCACAGACGCACTTTTTCCTTGTACGACAACTACAAGAGAAGTACCTAGCTAAAAGTAAACCCCTCTACTTAGCTTTTGTAGACCGGGAGAAAGTCTTTGACAGAGTCTCCCGCTCCATTATCTGGTGGGCTCTTAGAAAACTAGGTGTAGATGAATGGCTTGTGAGAGCTATACAAGCCATGTATAAAGAAACAGTCAGCAAGGTTAGAATTAACAACGAATATAGTGAAGAGTTTAGCGTAAAAGTTGTTGTTCATAGGGCTCCGTCCTTAGCCCCCTCATATTTATTATTGCCCTTCAGGCTATAACAGAGGTGTTCAAGACCGGCTGCCCATGGGAACTCCTATACACAGATGATCTAACGCTCATAGCTGAATCGATTGGCTGAACTAGAGAAGAAATTCGAAACATGGAAGCATGGCCTAAAATCAAAAGGCTTTAAAGTTAATTTGTCTAAGACTAAAGTTCTAGTTTGTAGAAAGTAAAATAGGGCACAGGTGCCCTCCTGGAAATGGCCATGCTCAGTGTGTAGGAAAGGAGTAGGCAGAAATTCCATTTTATGTCCCAAATGCAAAGTATGGGTACATAAAAGATGTAGTGGGATCACAGGTAAGCTATCTAAGAACGTAGACTTCATATGTGGCCAATGCTCAGATGCAATAAGTAGCAAGTGTCCACAGGATACTAGCTCCTTCTATTGCCCAGATGGTTCTATAGAAATAGTAGACACTTTCCGTTACCTGGGTGACGAAATCAGCAGTGGTGAAGGGTGTTCTCAAAGTACAGTAGCCAGAGACAGAACGAGATGGAAAAAGTTCAGAGCTTATTCCGCTGTTGGCCACAAAAGGTTTCTTCCTAAAGGCAGATTGTATAATGCCTGTATACGAACAGCAATGCTACATGGCAGTGAGACATGGGCATTACGTGCAGAGGACCTGCGCAGACTGGAAAGGAACGAAGCATGCATGCTCCGTTGGATGTGTAATAGTAATATACGTGAAT
>OZ024744.1:48742303-48752303 GCA_964016885.1 Eledone cirrhosa | reverse complement strand
GTATATATATTAGCAGAAGAATATATTAGAAAGGTGTATATGAAGGCATATATGATATGTTTATATGTAATAAACATATTAGCCCCCCCCCCCCCCAACATGCTAATTAATCCTAGCCAATCAAGTCATATATGCCTCCAAATATACCTCTACTATATATCTCTCTCTCTCATAGAGCTTTGACAGGATGTTCAGTGGTCATACAACAACTATTTATAACTAACTTCGTATGTATATATCTTCAGACAATTAATACAATATCTGTCTATCTATCTAGGGCGGTGGATTGGCAGTATCGGTAGAGGGTCGGACGCTATGCTTTGACGTATAGAGTTACGGCCATTCTGAGATCAAATCCCGCCGAGGTTAACTTTGCCTTTCATCCTTCCGGGGTCGATAAAATAAAGTACCAGTAATGCACTGGGTAATTTCTGGCCTTGTGCCAAACGTAGAAACAATATCTGTCTATCTATCTACCTATGTTTATTTGGATATCTACCTATGTACCTCTCTATCTGTATGTCTGTCTTTCCTCTCTCTCTCTCTCTCTCTCTCTCTCTGACTATCAATCAAGAGTTATCTATTTATGCATCTATCTTCGAACTTTGTTTTTATTGTTGGTAGGTGAATTGGTGAATAGGTTGCCCTAGATTATATATATTTCACAACAAAAAGCTCCCAGTCCACATTGTAAGGTGGTCATGCTAGCGACACCGCAAAAAGCACCTAGCCCACATTGTAAAGTGCTTGTGTAAGTGTCATGCAAAAAGCACCCAGTACTCACTGTAAATGAAGTTGTCGCCAGGAAGGGCATCCAGCTGTAGAAACGAGGCTAAAATCGGTTCTGTATGAGAAAGACATGGTCACCTAGCCTGGCATTGCTTACAACAGGATAACTCGTCTAACCCATGCCAGCATTGAAAAATGGACGTTAAACGGTGATGATGATGATGATATATGTATCGATGGACGGGTAGTTACATATATAGGACAAAGTCCCCGTAAATTAGTGAATATGTTTGGTAATGATTAAAGAAAATATGGAAGAAGATCCCAGTAATTGATTTAAATGGAAGCAAAAAAGAAATATGGCGATGGCTGGTGTTAGAAAAAGGAGAAGGTCAAGGACATCCGAAAATTGAAGTAGCTTTACATAAAATAATTGTAATCAAAGAATTATCAAATTAAAATCTGTTATTTTGAACGGGTATTATGCTAATATATAAAAAAAATATATATAGGAAGAAAGCTATGTTACTAAATCCTCCAAATTCTTAGTTATTTTAAAAATAATTTGAAAAGTCACAGGCAGTGTCTTTCATTAGAAATATTGTGAGGAACGGTTTAATCAACTGAAAAATGGAAAAAAAACAAAACAAAACAAAACAAAAAAGACGGCTATGTGAAAATGAAAATTGAATTAAAAAAAAAAAATTAAAATCTAAATTTAGATTTAGAACATTTTTTATTTTTATTTTCGTTATTTTTTTTCTCCTTTGTGAGAAAATTAGATTTCTCAGGGGAAAAAAAAAAATTAGTTTATATTAAAAAAAAAATTAATAAATGCTTTCGGAAGTCGTTTACGGTTGAAATTGCTAAACCATTTTCATTAACCGGATGTTAATGATAGTATTTTTTTGTTTTTATTTTGTAAACTCCGTCATTTTTGTTTGTGAGGAACAAGAACAAAATTATTTAAAACAAAACAAAGCAAAAGATAAAAAATAATAAATAAAACAACGAAACTCATTGTAAATAAGAATATATTTTATGAGACAGAAATATTAACTACCGGCAACTACAAAGAGGGCGACAACAACAATAACAATGATATCAAAAATTTACGTCTGTTTCTAATGGAATATACTCTGTCTTGTCGAATACACGGGCTTATGGGACATATTCACAGACACGGACACATAGACACACAAGCAAGCATACATACATGCATATGTACATACATACATATATACATACATACATACATACATAGAAACGTACATACATACATGCATACATTTGTTCAGGAAAATTAACAAAAAGCAACGAACGAAAACAAGGCAAATCGAAAACAAATTGTTTGAAGGGGAAACATTAAAAAGATTCTTAATTCATTTTATTACGTAATTTGCTGTTATACGTATTTCTGTGGTGTTATTGTCTGATGAGTTAAGACACATGGCTTAGTGGTTAGAGCATTGTGCTTGCAATCGGAAGGATGTGAGTTCGATTCTCAGACCGGGTGATACGTTGTGTCCTTGAGCAAGACACTTTATTTCATGTTTACGCGGCTGTAGAAATGAGTTGTAACGTCACTGGTACCAAGCTGTATCAGCCATTGCTTTTGCCTTGGACAACATCGGTGGCATAGAGAGTAGAGACTTATATGAACTAGCAGAAAAACCCACCCTTAGGGTGGTTTTCTGCTAGCATGTGTAGTGTGTCTATTGATATTATACGCAGGTATATATACATGTAGATATGATACATCAAATAAAATCGTAATTGACAATATATAATACATAGAAATTGAACGAAGACTGCGTTACACTGTCTTATTTAATCAGTAACGTAATCCATGATACATTAAAAAAGACGATATTATATATAAACTGTATTAGGAGAAAATTAGTATGTTTATTTAAGCGATGGCCAACCGGAAGTGTTGACATTTTAGAAATTTTAAAGAAGGGAATCTTTAAATAAACAAAATATATTTAATGAACAGCCACGAAATTTAATAGATAAATTATGTAATATTCATTCATTATTTATTCAAAGTAATCCAACTTATTTTACTAATGGGATAACAAATTATAAACCGTATGCAATCCCGCGCTCCTCCTTTTATTATAGTTTAGATGAGCGACTAATGGTCTCCCACAAACAACCTTACCTGGAGTTGTGCCTCGGTGGGGAACTTTCTAGGTGCAAATCACATGGTCATTCGAGGGCGAAGGGGATCTTTACTTTATTCTTTTTATTGTATGATGGCTGCATCACATAACTAATAATTGTTTCTACTTTAGGCACAAGGCCAGCAATTATCCCAGTGTATTACTGGTACTTTATTTTATTGACCCCGTAGGGATGAAAGGCACAGTTTACCTTGGCGAGATTTGAACTCAGACCATAAAGGGGCATAACTCATTGCTGCAAAGCATGGCGTCTGACGCTCTACTGATACTGCCAATCCACCGCCCTCCATAACTAATAATTGTTTCTACTTTTGGCACAAGGCCAGCAATTACCCAGTACATTACTGGTACTTTATTTTAAACTAATAATTGTTTCTACATTTGGCACAAGGCCAGCAATCACCCAGTACGTTACTGATACTTTATTTTATCGACCCCGTAAGGATGAAAGGCAAAGTTAACCTCGGCGGGATTTGAACTCAGATCGTAAAGGGACATAACTATGATTTAAAGCATGGCGTCCGACCCTCTACCAATACTGCCAATCCACAATGCCACAGAAATACATACTACAGAGAATTAGGTAAAAAAGGAATTATGGAAATCTAGCCTTCTAATTTTTATCATTATTGTACGTATACTCCATCATTTGCTACCAAATACGAACTGGAAGGTTACATATGTCGTGGAGTGCTTGAATCTAATTACATCATTATTTAATGACTGGAGTGTGGCATACACAGCTCTAATTAGTCAACATTTTATAACACAAATATATATATATATATATATATATATATATATATATATATATATATATATATGTGTGTGTGTGTGTGTGTGTGTGTGTGTGTGTGTGTGTGTGTGTACTTATATACGTCTTCATCATCATTTAATGACCATTTTCACTGATAGCAAGGATCTCTTAGATGGGCTGGGGACCTGCATCTTGCTTATATACAATCCAACACTCTGCAGAGTGCATTACATTGTGATACCAACACTAGAGAAGTTGTTTGGTAGGGTTTCGAAGACTGGATGCCCTTCCTATGACCAACTACTTTACAGAGTGTACTGGGTGTGTTTATCATGTAGATCATTATGGGGGATAGCTACTAATGACTGCTAGAGGAGGAGGGTCAAGTCACTTACAATAATAGGTGGGTATATATATATGTATATTCAAAAATTAATCAGTACTATACATAATAATATCATCATCATCTTAATCAATGTTTAACATCCATTTTTCCACACTAGCATGGGTTAGACGAGTTCTCCTGTTGTGAGAAATGCTAGGTCAGGTGACCATGTCTTGCTCATACAGAACTGATTTCGGGTTGGTTTCTACAGCTGAATGCCTTTTCTAACACCAATCTCATTTACAGTGAGTACTGGGTGTTTTATGTCATGACAGCTACACGACCACTTTACAGCGAGTACTGGGTGCTTTTTGTCATGACACCTACACAACCACTTTACAGTGTGGGCTAGGTGCTTTTTGTTGTGCCACCTACACGACCACTTTACAGTGTGGACTGGGTGCTGTTTGTTGTGTCACCTACACGACCACTTCACAGTGTGGACTGGTCGCTGTTTGTCGTGTCACCTACACAACCACATTACAGTGTGGGGTGGTTGCTGTTTGTCGTGTCACCTACACAACCACTTTACAGTGTGGGCTGGGTGCTTTTTGTTGTGACACCTACACAACCACTTTACAGTGTTGACTGGGTGCTTTTTGTCATGTCACCTACACAACCACTTTACATCGTGGGCTGGGGACTCTGGTAGGAGAGGTGTGTGGGGATTGGGGAGGTGGGTATATGGGTGTGTGTGAGGAGTAGAGTGTTAGGACGTGGGAGGTAAATGGAAGGGAGTGCATACTAGATGTATGCTTTAGCCTGTGCTTTTGGGGAGGCAGGTCTTCTGTATTACTGCATATGGCAAGAGATCTCAGTCCAGCACCAGAGATCTCAATGTATAATATTACTTAGAATATAGTTCAGAAAAGTGTATGGGGTGAGATACATATAAGGTTTATACCTCCTGTGTTGCCTTTTAGTTATAATATTTTCCCATATATATATATTTTTCATCATGGATTCATTTCGCTCATATCGCCTAATTCTTAATAAATTTGGGTATTTTCCTTATTCTTATTATGGTTTTTAGGATACGGAATAGAAACTAGGTTTCTTGAATTCTTCGTCTTTAGTCGTTTCACTCTTTTTTTCTTTAATAACCTTGTATCGTATTTAATCTTAGTTATGTTTTGATTTGACTATGTGTATTATGTTTATTTTCTGGTGCGCAACATCACATCATCTTGGGGGAATTGCTTGAGGATTTAATGTCAAGGTTATATGGGAGAGGATTTAAGGTCAAGGTTATACAAGAGAGGCCTATTAAGTAATGTGGTTGTAGTTGCTGCAGGTAATAATTGATATTTAATGTCTATTCTTATACAGAAACTGCATAATTTGACAGTTGCAGCTTAAAAAAGTCCATCTTCACCATACTTATATTTAGAGCAGGTTTGGTGTTAGGAATTGGGATATATGGAATATGTCTGAGGTAGGGATTATGGAGGATTTCTTAGCTCTAATACAGGCATTTGGTTCATGATTTACTTTGGCTTTTATTGGTTTGGAATCCGATGGTCTTTTCCACTAGATGCTTTATTTATTGTTGGCTTTGTGGTGGAGGAATTCAAGGTGGCAAAGTGCAGTGTAACAATGATGTACAAGGATTCATAGGAGCCACAACTCAGATAAGATATGCAGGTGACACTGCAAAATCAGGATGTTTGTGGGCATGACATTTCAGTTGCAGAAGCAGAAAGTATGCTTAAGTTATAGGACAATATTGGCTTAACATTCACAAGAAGAGAAGGTCTTGGAACTTCTCATTTCCATCTGTAGGGCAAGGCAGACAAAAAAGAGAGGAGTACCATAATTAAGGAAAAGTACAGTACCTGGCAGAAGAAGGATGGAAATCGAAGTCTGTGTAACTAGCATCTAAGGGAGTCTGGACTAAATGGGATCTCCCTGAAAGAAAGATCACTTGGGCAAGTCTATGGACATTGGAACCTCTTCAAATCTCCTTCCTGTTGCGATCATTGTATGACATACTACTGATTACTGCAACAAATTTGCATAGCTGGAGCCTGAAAGAGAATGAAACATGTCAGGGCTGTAGAAAGAGGGACACGACTGCATATATTCTATCGGGATGTAAAACAGATTTGTCCAAGGGAAATATAGATGGCACCACAATAACGTATTCATGGCACCAATAAACTGTATCTAGAGAGATATAGAAAATACCAAACTGGGAGGAAACCAACTCCATCAATCTGATTTTTGAGACTGGGAGAGAAGCCGTCAACCAAAGTTAGAGAAACACATAGCTTACTACCTAATCATGAGGGTTGACATAGTAGAAAGGTTACAGTTTCCATAGATTGTTCAAACAACCTTGGCGTCAGATGTAGTTCTGGGGTCTGAAAGGGTTATAAAGATACTAACAGAACTGGCAATCCTGTGGGAAGAAGAGTGCAGCTATGCTGTAGAGTGAAAGAGTGCCATGTAGCAAGAGCTCGTGTAGGAGAGTAGGGAGAAAAGATGGCAAGTATGTCATTTTTTAGTTGAATTTGGCTGCAGGGGATTTCTGGCTCAATTGTCATGGTGCTTTTTGTCGTGACACCTACACGATCACTCTACAATATGGGCTGGATGTTTTGTGGCACTAGCATAATGTACATATATATTGCTCCAGTATACTCAGCTGAAAATGAGTACCAGCAATAGCTGGATTTAACCCTTCAATGGACTGGCATCCTGTCCAGTGGGGAGTCCAATACTCTCAGTCGCTTCACGTCATGAAACCGGGATAAGCACCAACTTAATGAGCCCTCTGGCTTAAGACAGACTTTAGACTTTTAGATATCATCATCATTATTTTATGTCCGCTTTTCCCTGCTTGCAAAGGTGGGATGGGTCCTATTCAGCACAGCATCTCTCCACTTGTCATGGTCCTACGTCATCTCCCCCGTGAGCTTGAGTGATCTGAGGTCCGCTCTCACCACCTCTGCCCATATATATATATATATATATATATATATATATATATATATATATATATATATATATATATATATATGCACACATCATGATAATGATATACACATATAAATATATTTGCGTGCATATACATATACCATATATGTTATATACAAACACACTTCATATATATACACATATAAATATATCATCAACCTCGTCAATTAGCGTCCATCATTCATGGGTAGGATGGATTAACCCTTGTTTAGCTCACCCAGCGCAGATTTTGGCTTGGTTTCTACAACTGGGTGCCCTTCCTACCACCAACCACATTTACAGTGTGTGCTGGGTGCTTTTTGACGTGTCACCTACATGACCACATTACAGTGAGGACTGGGCACCTTTGTCATGTCACCGACAAAACTAATTTACAGTATATACAGGGAAAAGCGGACGTAAAAATGATGATGATGATGATGATGATGATGATGATGATAATAATATATGTATCACCTTGATCACCTTGACCGACCAGTCTGTCGGGCGTCCATTCAGCGCCGCTAGTCACAGCACGCTGTCCATTCTTCTCTGGATCGTGCTTTCCTCATCCATGTAGTCCCAATCATATTCCTAACATCGTAACTCCACCTTCGTGGAGGCCTTCCGCGTGGTCGTTTCCGCTCGCGCGGGTACCACTCAGCAACTGCGCGGGTCCACCGATTATCGGTGAACTGGACGACGTGTCCAGCCCATCTGAACTTGCTGCGCATATATTCCGCGATGACGTCCCTCACGCCGGACTTATGTCTGATGACTTCGCTCCTGATGTTCTCTCTCAACGAGATTCCTAGTATTGATCTCTCCATGGCTCTTTGAGCCGTTACCAGCCTCTGCTCTTCTCTCATTGTTATAGCCCAAGTTTCACTACCATATAACATTGCAGGTAAAACTGTGCTATTGAAGATGTTGGCGCGGGTGGTCTTGTCCAACCTCCCCTTGAACACATCCCTTATGCCGTTGAACGCCTTCCATCCGGCCCTTACTCTCCGCGAGATCTCCCTCCCAATGTCTCGGCGCATGTTCACTTCTTTTCCTAGGTAGACGTATTCCTCCACCTCTATTTCATCACCGCCAACCACCATTCGACCTGTTGGTACGTCGTCGGACGCATGAACTTCATTTTCATGCGGTTCGTCTTGAGGCCTACTGCAGAGCTTTTGATGTTGAGCTCCGTCAGCATGGTCTGAAGCTGATCCCTGGTTTCAGCGATGAGTACGATGTCATCAGCGAAACGGAGGTGGGTAAGTATCTCGCTGTTGATGTTGACACTGCCTTGCCAGTCAATGCCTCTGATGATCTGCTCGAGACACGCGATGAAAAATGTTGGAGAGATCGTATCTCCTTGCTTCACTCCCTTCTCGACCGGCACTCGTACGGGTGATGACAGCAGAGCTATGTCGGTGGTGCATCCGGAACTCGCCTCCCTCAGCAGTTGAACGTATTGCGCCTCGACTCCTTGCCTCTGCAGCAAGTTCAGCACTGCGTTGATTTCAACGCTGTCGAAGGCCTTCTCGTAGTCTACGAACGCGACGCAAAGAGGCATCTTGTACTCTTTCGCTCGCTCAAGCAGTTGTGTCAGAGTAAATATGTGGTCCATCTAGCTGTAGTTCTTCTGGAAGCCGGCTTGCTCCTCTCGGCTGCTGTTCATCCAGATGACATGATAACCTGTTCAGGATTATCTTCGTGAATAGCTTGTACACGTGAGACAGCAGGCATATGGGCCGGTAGTTCTTCAGATCTTCTCTATCGCGCTTCTTGTATAGCAGGATGGTATGCGACTCTTTCCACTGCGAGGGTATTCTTCCCTCGTCCAGATAGTGTGTGAATCGCTCGGCGAGGATTTTCCAGAGCTACTCTCCGCCTACTTCAACACCTCCGATGTTATGCCGTCTCTCCCTGGTGCCTTTCCGCTTTTCATCAAGCCGACGGCTCTTCGACCTCACTGACAAGGAAGGGTGGCACATTTTCTTCCTGTTGGAGTGACGGCAATGGCTGCACATTCCTGGCAGACTTGAAGAGTTTGGTGTAGAAGTCTTCGCAAACCTTTTCCACCTCTTGTCGCTGACCGGTACTCCAGCTGTGTTCTTCAGGGTCGTCACCTCCAATCTGTACATTACCATGCCCCACTCGCATTTCTTGAGGCCTTTCTTTTCCTCTGCGGCCTTCAGGAGCTTCTCCATCCGGTATGCCTCGAAGTCTCTCTTCAGTTGTTGACGTATCACTCTACTGAGAAGGGAATATTCGAGGGGATCTTGAGGTGTCCTCTTCATATTCTTCCTCTTCTCAAGCAACTTTATAGTTTCCTCCGAGACTCTTCCCTTCCGCTCCCTTGGGCACACACCCTTAGCCTTCCTCAAGTACTCCTTCAGTTTCCCTATCAGTGAGTCGTAGTCAGCGTCTATGCTGTCTCCTTGACGCCAGTTTTCCTGCATGATGGTTTCCTGCAGCTGCGCCTCGTTGAAGACCCGGATGCGTTCTCCCTTCAACGCCAAATGCAGCGCCTTCTTATCCCTTGTCCGGTCGATGACGACCTTCGCCCTCACCAGACGATGATCACTGCCAGTGTTGAATGGCGTTATGACGGAGATGTCCTGCAGTATGCGTCGCTTGTCAACCAGGATGTAGTCGAGCGCGTTTCGGTGCTCAGAATTTGGCGATACCCAGGTCCATCTCTTCTCCTCCTTCTTCCTGAATAGGCTGTTTCCGATGTAGAGCCGTCTCGCCTCCGCCATGGTGACCAGACACTCTCCTCTCTCATTTCGCTCTCCTAGGTCGAATCTTCCGACATACTTTTCCCCTTGCCGTCCCTGTCCGACCTTTGCGTTGAAGTCTCCCATCACGAGGGTGTAAGTGGACTTCACAGCTAGCACTTTGTCTAGCTGGTGATAGAATTCTTCCACTTCATCGTCATCGCTGGCACTTGTGGGAGCGTAGGCCTGCACAATCTTGAGGGTGGCC
>OZ024744.1:48719803-48737303 GCA_964016885.1 Eledone cirrhosa | reverse complement strand
AAGACTCTTTCATTTGAACTTAGATATCAACTAGGTAAATATGTGTCTGTGTGTTTGTGCATGTAAGGATGTCATTGCACTTATGGATCTATATGTTTCCAGTTATATGTGAACATATAAATATATTTCTTTCTATATACATGTGTATATGCAGTTATTACATGAAATGTTTGTATTTTTTACTGTTCTATCAATGGACTGCCCTTTCTAGTTCTGTGAAACCCAGATTTTCAAGAGGTGTACTGAGGTAGCAGGTAACATATCCCAATGCCCCAATTATCACAGGTATAAATCTGAAAGTATAGTCAGGGTGGAGTGTCTGCAGATTCTTTATTAGTTCAGCATAAATGTTTTCTTTTTCTTTAATCTTTAGCATTATATTGACATCTACTGGATAGCTAACTCCCACTACTGTCCCATATCAATATATCTGGTCTGTTATGTCTGCCTTTTATTGGGCTATTGACTGGAATATTCCACCAGTACTCTTTTATATCATGTATACATATGCCCTCCACATCACTTTTAACCTTTTATATGTTTATTCTCAGGACTATCTTTTCTACCAATTTACATTGTTTTGTGTTTGGGCCACTACATCATGCCTCATTGGTAGATAGTATCATGATGACATCTTTGGACAGCTGCATATGATGTGGGTGACATCTTCAATGTTTATTCTGCAGCGTCTGCATCTGCTGTGACATCAATGTGATTTGCCTGCATCCTAATCTCTTTTGTGAATCAGGTATTTTGTTATTTCTAGTTCTTGGATTACAAAAGTATATCCTTCAAATTTAGAGCCAATATAGCAGTTGTTGGTCCAAGACTACTTTATTACTCTCACTTGGAATGATTCTGACAACATAGCCATGCATAATTTGTTGCTGGTAACCATGCAGATTTTCATTCATGGATTCATTGAGGTATTACTTTAATGTGAGGTTTTGCTTATCATGCAGGGAGTATTTCTCAAGAATCCCCTTCCCAGCTCTCATGATGTTATCTGCCTCATGTAGAGAGAACTGTTCTATAGATGGACTTCTCAGTTAGGTGGTTTGTAGATGTTATTGAAGGAATGTGATGTGACATTCAAATGCTGTTTGGACTCATGTTAAGCCTCTGCTTCCCTGTTTATGATTTATGTAAAAGCAGTTTGTCTCTGTTGATGTAGAAATTTCTGGTGCCAGTTAGAATTAGGGGGGTTTTAACATCAATGGCTCAGATCTCATCTAGCATTCAGTTAAGTATTCCAAATGTTGGTGACAGGACAGGCAGAGGAAATACATTGTGGGCTACTGATTAATTGTGTGCAGAGAGTTCAGAAGACCATATTTTACTTTTTGGGATGTTATATTCCCTGGTTCCTTGTTCCTTGTTACAAGTTCCATCAAAGGATATATTTTCATCTATCCCTAAATATCTGTAGCAGCCCTCAACAGATACTGGTGAAACAGTCAGACCATTGATAGAGATGTTGTTAGAGTGTAGTTTTTCTTTATTTTATGATATAGGAACCTTTATCCTGGCCAAACTTCATTCCTATATCTTTTGAGAATGTTTTAACTAGGTCAAGGTTTTTCTTCATACCACTTATATTCTTGGCATAAAGTTTCAGGTCATTCACAAAGAAACTATGTTTTACATTAATATTTCTGGCCTTCTGTGAACCAATTACGTATCCTTCATATATCCTTAGCATAAAGGACAAGGGTTTTTTTTTTACAGTATAAATAACATCCCAGAGAGACTTATCTTTTTGAAATATACTTCTGTGATATTGTGTTTCATCAGCGACAATATAGTCATCCTTCTCTGTATTTAACCTCAGAGACACAGGTAGAACATAGGTTCTCTGTGGCTCTGATAATGGTATCTGGGACTTTAACAAGTTAGCATCCAAGAAAGCAGAACAAAATCAAATCTTTTCTTGTAGTCCACCCAGACTTTAACCAAGTTCTTCTTATGACATTTCACATCTGACATCACAGTTTTATTAATTAGGAGTTGCAAACTCCTTTCTTCCCAGCTGCTTGCTCATCTGTGATAACATTGTTATTGCCACAGTGATCCTGAAGAAATAGCTTCAACCAGGCTGTATATATTTTACACATTAGATTCTGATATGCAATTTGTTAGCTGTTTTTCACCAAGTGAGTTTTTTTTTGTTTTTTTGTAACCAATCTTGTCTCTGCTAATACCAATCAGCTTGGCATACATACATACATACATACATACATAGTCAGTCAATGCGATCAGTCGCACATTTTGGCGTCGGAGACTATTCATTAAATTTAAGATGAATACTATCTCCGACAGTAATGCCACAACTACAGTCATGTTGAATAACTGGATATTCTTCTAACTATATCCGCTGAAGACACCTTTTATTCGAATTCGTAGAGATATCCGACTAAATACATAATTCATTTTACAAGGATTTGCTACAAACAGCATGGCTGAACACAACATCAACAACAACATCAGTGGACTAACGAAGAAAAACGAGAAAGCTAAACAAACTTTATTCAGTTGTAGCTACAGAAGAAACCGAAATTATAAATCACATTTCTCTTGGAGTTGCGAACTTAATGATGATTTATTTAATTGTTATAAAATGGCAAAAAACAATCCCTCCATTGGCTATATGAACAGAATGAAGGTACACTGGGACGAAATGCACCCAGAGCTAAATTATTTCACAGCGAAACAATTACGCCAACAAGCGACGTTTGTTGAACGTAAAAATAAGATAAATATTATTAATTGTAAGTCCCCCACAACAAACATGGAATCAACAACACATGCTACAGATCGCCATGCTACTAGACTTCCTAGCAGCCAGGTCGAACAGCGCCTTGCAACAACTATGCCTGTACCATCCTAGTCTACCTCGAATGCTGGGGAAAACACTATCGATAATAATAATAATCGAAGAAATAATAATAATAATCGAAGAAATTTGACACCACGTGAACCACCCGAATCTACCTAGAATGCTGGAGAAAATACTATCGATAATAATAATAATCGAAGAAATTTGACACCATGTGTACCATTCTAGTCCACCTCGACTGTTGTGGAAAATACTATCGATAATGATAACAAAAAGTATAAACAATTGAAAATTTCCCTCAACGAAATCATCCAGAGAGAAATTAATTCATGCTCAACGTATTAAAACAACAATATTTAATAAAAAACCAAACGATGAAATACTACGTGTTATTGAGGAAATAGGGGATGAATATTTACGACGGATAAAACCCCAACATTTTGGCAAATCAACGCCTGTTTATATGCCTTAGCAATGACAGTGAAGCATTATCTTGGTGATAGCAGAGATATTAACAACAAAACACCACCAAAAATACCATCTATATATATAAAACTGAGAATGTCTGTGTGTGTGTGTGTGTGTGTGTGTGTGAGTGAGTTTGAATCCCTAAAACTCGAGAAGCACCCAACCGACTGTTTTCAAACTTTACACAAGTAATACTTATGTTTCAGAGAGTGATCTGAGCAAATAAAATTTCAAATTTTCAATGCCTTAGGGACCGCATTAGGCGATTTAGCGATCTCTCTCTATAATTCTTAGTCTTTCTCTTTTTAGATAGATACATACATATAACGTCGCGCCCTTATAATATCTGTCTGTATGTCTGACTGTCTGCATTACGTCACTTCCTTGAGGATGTCTGTCTGTGTGTGTGTGTGTGTCTGTGAGTTTGAATCCCTAAAACTCGAGAGGTACCCAACCGACTTTACATGTGTATTACTTATGTTTCAGGGAGTGTTATGCACATAAAAATATTCAACTTTTTGATCCCCTAGGGCCCACATTAGGTGAAAAACTGCGTTTTTTCGGGTTTTTAGGGGTTTTTTGAGGCGTTACGTCAGACTGATTTCCTTGAAATTGTAACTATGCATTAGTCAGTCTCTTCTTCATACCGTGAGCAAAGAAAATTCAACTTTTATATGGCCTAGGGCCCGCATTAAGTGAAACACTTCATTTTTTCAGCTTTTTAGGGCTTTTTTGAGGCGTTACGTCTAGCCGATTTTCCCGAAATTTCAAGGCATATTATGCACATAAAAAAATTCATTTTCTTGATCCCCTAGAGCCCGCATTAGGTGAAAACTTGCTTTTTCCTTTTTCATCGAGGAAAATCAAAAAGATTATCCAGCCATCAGAGTATTCGGTTTATTTTCTTTACATATTGTCTAGGCGTGCAGTTTTTCCACGATTAGGTCTGTTGGCGGCCCGCGTACCAAAATACCTTATCCCGTGCAACGCCGGGTACCACTGCTAGTCATCTATATTTCTAAAACAGAGAATGTCTGTCTGTCTGACTCCCTAAAACTCGAGAACCACCCAACCGATTGTTTTCAAACTTTACACGTGTAATACTTATGGTCCTGTGAGTGTTTTGAGCAAAAGATATTTCAAATTTTCAATGCCCTAGGGACCGCATTAGGCGATTTAGCCATCTCTCTCTCTCTTAGTCTTTTTCTTTTTAGATAGATACAATAGATATAACGTTACACCCTTATAATATGTCTGTATGACTAGCTGTCTGTATTACTATATTATGACGCGGTGTGTGTGTGTGTGTGTGTGTGTGTGTGTGTGTGTGTGTGTGTGTGTGTGTGTGTGTGTGTGTGTGTGTGTGTGTGTGTGTGTGTGTGTGTGTGTGTGTGTGTGTGTGTGTGTGTATAGTGTGTGTGTACATATATATAAATAGTGTGTAACGTTTTTCGAAATATGTACTTCTGCGTTCACAGATTGATTTTTTTTATTTTAGTTTCAGAAGATCCCGTTAAGGGTGAAAGCAGCGATTCTTTGCTTAAACTTTAATCTGTTATTTTTATATATATATATATATATATATATATATGTATATATATATATATATATATATATATATATATATATATATATATATATATATATATATATATATATATATATATATATATATATATATAATTATATATTCGTGAACAGATATTTTTGCATACACAATAAAATGTAAACAAAAGTATTTATTTCGCGATAAAGTATTGATTTTCTTCGCACGGAAAAAAACCCTGGTAATCTATGACAAAATGTTTTTATAAACACAAAATGTAGACACCATCCCGAGGCCGAGGTATTCCGTACTTCTCTGTACTGTTATATATATAATTATATATTCGTGTACATATATGTTTGCATACACAATAACAAAATATAAACAAACGTATTTATTTCACGAGGCTCGATAAGGATAAATATATATCAAATATATAAGAACCCTAGAACAAATCCCGAGCAACGCCGGGCCATTCTGCTAGTATATAACTGAAATAGAAAAAAGATTGCTGACCTACGAAAACCATTGGATATGTGACAATGCTCCTTACATGCAAACAAACACAAAAAGACTTCACTCCTCACCAACAAAGAGTGAAAAATAAAATAGAGACGATGTTTCGTAACAGTAGAACCAAAACTCTTCAGTATAAACTGATCACCCTCAAACAAGAATTGAGAGCTGTGAGCGAAAAACGCCGATACCTGTAGATAAGAGAAAAGTGCTTAATAAGAGATTCAGACGAAACCAAACATCAGTCTATAGAGATAGGAAGGGCAAAATAATAAGTGTCACCGAGGCTCCATCCCAGAAAGACATCGATTCCTTTTGGAGAAAAATATGGGGTGAAAAGAAGAATTTCAACCCAGATACAGTGTGGCTAATAGAAATCCAAAAGAACTATTATCCTACACTACAACAAAAACATACGAAATAAGTGAGGGTACCCCTGAGACTGTGATAGGAAGACTCCAAGATAAGAAAACACCAGGAAGAGACATGATTGTCGGCTACTGGTACAAAAAACTAATATTCTATCGGAGGTATCTTACCGACCTCTACCAACAAGTTCTTAAGGGAGATACACTTATACCAGAATGGTTGACATTAGCACACACATTACTGATCCCCAAGAACAAAGACACCCACCTGGCAAAAAACTACCGACCCATTGCATGCCAGAACCTGATGTATAAGATTCCTCCAAGATCACTGTGAAAATAATAACATAATCACAGATGAACAAGCAGCTGGAAAGAAAGGGGTTTGCTGAACAACTCCTAATCAACAAAACTGCGTTGACAGAAGTGCGAGACAACTTAGGAGGAATATGACTACAGTCTGGCTGGACTATAGAACAGCTTTCGATTCTGTTCCCCACTCTTGTATGATAGACGCCCTCCGACTTGCTAAAGTCCCAGACATTATTATCAGAGACATAGAGAAACTGTCTTCTTATTGGGCTACTATTCTAAAGTTAAAGACAGAGAAAGAGGACTCTATTTTCACTGATAAAATAGAATATCACAGGGGTATATTTCAGGGAGAAGTCTCTCAGTGATATTATTCATCCTGTCATTAAACCCCTTGTCCTTTCTGCTCAAGAAATGTGAAGGATACATCATTGTCTCACAGGAGGACATAAATACGAACCTAACCCATAATTTCTTTGTGGACGATCTGAAACTCTATGCCAAGAACATGGATGGGATGAAGAAAAGTCTTGACTTGGTTACAACATTCTCAAAGGATATAGGAATGGAGTTTGACCAAGATAAATGCTTGTATATGACTGTAAAGCGGAGAAAAACAACAACCCAATCTAGCAACATTTGTATCAATGGCCTAACTGTTTCACCAATATCTGATGAGGACTGCTACAGATACCTGGGGATAGATGAGAACATATCCTATAATGGTATCTGTAATAAGGAACGCGTAACCAGGGAATACTACATCCGATTAAGAAAGATATGGTCATCGGAACTCTCTGCGCAAAACAAAACAGTGGCTCACAATGTGTTTGCTGTGCCTGTCCTAACACCAACGTTTGGAATACTCAATTAGACGATAGACAAAATCCGAGCAATTGATGTTAGAACTCGAAAAATGCTAAATAACACTGGAAACTTCCACATCAACACTGATATATAACGCCTTTACTTGAAACGTAAGCAGGGAGGCAGAAGCCTAACATCAGTCCAGACAGCATTTGAATGTCGCATCATATCCCTCCGACAACATCTACGAACCTCAAAGCGTAGGAGCCCGTCTCTCGAGCAAGTCTATCTGCATGAAACAGATAATATCATGGGAGTTGGGAAGGAACTCCTCAAGAGGTATTCCCTGTGTGATAATCAAAAACTCACATCCAGGGAAGTCGCTCAGCAGTACCGCAGTGAATCCATGGATAAAAAACTGCATGCCTATCAGCAAAATATCATGCATGGATATGTTGCCGGGAAGCTCCAGAGTGAGAGTAATATAGATAAAGAAAGTAGTCTATCTTGGACCAACAACCGCTATATTGGCTCCCACTTTGAAGGATACGCTTTTGCAATCCAAGAACAGGAAATCAAAGCGAAATACCTGATTCACAAAAGAGATAGGGATGCAGGCAAAACACCTAGATGTGATAAGTGCAGACTCTGCAGAATTAACATCGAAGATGTCACCCATGTCATAAGCAGATGTCATCGTGGTACTATCTACCTATGAGGCATGATGTGGTGGCCAAAACACTCAACAATGCAATCCGTAGAAAAGATAGCCCCATAATAACACATTAAAAGCTACAGCAATGTGGAAGACATACATATACATAATATGAAAGAGTACTGGTGGAATGTTCCAGTAAAAACCCCAATAAAATGCAGGCATAACAGACCAGATATTATGATATGGGACAGGGAAAAGGAGTAAGTGGAAGTTAGCTGCCCAGCAAATGCCAATATAATATCAAAGTTTAGCGAAAAGGTGAATTAGTAGAACTAATGAATAATCTGCAGATACTCCATTCTGACTAGACTATACCTTCAGATTTATACCTGTGATTATTGGGACGCTGGGATATGTTAGTAACTGCATCAATACAAATCTTGAGAAGCTGGGCTTCACAGGAACAGAAAGAACACAACTAGTTAGGAAATTACAAGTACAATCCATTAATGGAACAGTAAAAATATGTAAAAGGTTTTGCATCTAATAACTGCTTATACACATGTACAGATAAAATGTGTATGCGCATGCACACATACAACTCAAAACATCCACATCCACACATACAATAACATCCATACCTACACATGTATGCATGCAGACATACATATCTACCTAGTTGATGTGTAAATTCCAATGACAGTCTTGTAACTATGTTAGAAACTCTCTTTCTGTATTGGCAAAAGTTTGTGAAATTATAAAAACTAGAAGAACATACATATATATATATATATATATATATATATATATATATATATATGTGTGTGTGTGTTTGTGTGTGTGTGTGTGTGTGTGTGTGTGTGTGTGTGTGTGTGTGTGTGTGTGTGTGTGTGTGTGTGTTTTTGTGTGCGTGTGTATATATATTTATATGTATGTGTGTGTATATGTGTGTGTATAAATCAAATTATAAATGCAAGGAAAGAATAGACAAATAATTACCTATTTTTTATTCAAAATCCTTACTGCAGTTTCATCGACTGTTTTGCAACATTGTTGCACCAATTCTGTGAAGCTGTCGAATCTTCAAGAGACCCTACATTTGCTAGAAATAGCAGCCAGCACCCGCCATAACTTATCGTGTCTGGATTCTTGCTAAAAAAAAATCATGAAACCAGCAAAGGGAATTATTCTAAAAAAGACTCAAAGTCCTAAAATGCATTTTCAACTTATTTTCTAACTGTGTGGAATAAAAAAAAAAAAACACTTTATTTCATGGCTTTACTGTGAGATGGGTCAGGCACCTCGTATGGGTGCCTCCCAGTACCGGGCTCCTAAACTATAGTTTCGCTGTGAGATGGGTCCGGCACATCGTATGGGTGCCTCCCAGTACCGGGCTCCTAAACTATAGTTTCGCTGTGAGATGGGTCAGGCACCTCGTATGGGTGCCTCCCAGTACCGGGCTCCTAAACTATAGTTTCGCTGTGAGATGGGTCAGGCTCCTCGTATGGGTGCCTCCCAGTACCGGGCTCCTAAACTATGGTTTCGCTGTGAGATGGGTCAGGCACCAAAACTGTGTTTACATTGTGAAACGGGTTTGGCGTGGCCAACTGGCCTATCCCTTCTCATGACGGAGTCATACAGTCCTACACTGTACATATGGTTGGTGTTAGGATGGACATCCAGCTGTAAAATACCCCACCAAATTTATAGTCCTCGCTAGAGCAAGTTGCGACATGGCTAACCATAGCCAGACTTGCTTCCCAGTATGGACGACGTCTCTAACCCATGCTAGCATAGAAGAATTGATGCTAAACGGAAATGATGATGATCATGATGATAATCGGGCCGTTTGTTTAAAAACGAATTACAGTCTGAGTCCAAATCCCGCCGAGGTTAACTTTGCCTTTCATCCTTACGAGGTCGATAGAATAAAGTACCAGTAATGTACTGGTTAATTGCTGGCCTTGTGCCTAAAGTAAAAACAATTATTATTTGATATATCCCATATGTATATATGTGTGTGTATATATATGTATATATGTATATATATATATGTATGTGTGTGTGTGTGTATGTATATATATATATGTATATATATATATGTATGTGTGTGTGTCTGTGCATACTTACATTTATGTATCAGCTGTGCTAGGGCGAGAAATAAAATTCTAATTTTATTTCTAGTTTTCAGCATGGCCAGCCATAACTCGCTGGCAATGCAAATAAGGCCTACTCAGCTGATATATACTTAAGAAAATACTATATATTTTCAACCGTTCGACAGATTGACAGTCCTGATGAAGGGCAATGATCCCGAAACATGTTGATTGTTCTTCAATGACAGTGTTGAACAAACGGATGATGATTTGTCATCGGCACAGCTTTAATCGAGCTGTTTTGTTTAAAAACATATCGAATATTATTATTAATATTCGACATAACCCATATGAATATGTATATATGTGTGTGTATATATATGTGTGTATATATATATATGTCAGGTCACCAGTTGGTGCTACTGGTAACATGTATCCCAGTACAACCTGTCCCATGGTCGGGTCGTTGGCGACTAAACTGGCAACCCCACCAAGGTTTCTTGGTGAGGAGGGTGACTTTGGACATCCTGCAGGACTAAAAACAAAACCTGTCAAAGGGCAAAGGAGCTCTTAAGAGTCAATGGCCATCCAAAATCACCGGGAGAGATGACCCCTTAGCCTTTGTCAAGGCAGAATTCTAGGAGAAGGAAAACTCTGATATAACACCTGCAACCCTGATGGTATCCAATGATGTTGACTTGTTCTTCTTTTTGGTAAATATCATCTTGGTTAAGAGAGTGGGACTGGCTTTGTGCAGTGCCTTTGCTCACTATAAAAGCTTCACGGCACAGGCATTGCTTTATATCTGGAGATCTCTCTGCACTTGTCGTCACATGGTACCATGGGCCCAGCACTATGTGTCAGTAATTGTCACAAGTGTAGTGTTTGTACCAGAGTTTTCAAGTCGCTGGCTGGACTAAAAAGTCACACTCGTTCAGCGCATCGGTAGGGGTTCTCCTACATGGATATAAAGTAGTGGCCGTACTCGAAAACGAGTTGGCAGCCACCATATATATATATATATGTGTGTACGTTATGCATACTTACATTTTATATATATATAGGAAATGTTCAAGACCCCGATGACAGAGCTCAACCCGTCTCGACGGCTTTTTCTTGACTAGTCCAGAAATAGTCGTCGAAACGGCTTGAGCTCTGCCGTCGGGGTCTTGAACATTTTCCTATTACTCTCTCTACTACCCTAAGTATTGAGTACTCTGGTGCGTTATGGTCCACCTGGTCCCTTACCACACTTCCTTCGTTATATATATATATATATATATATATATATATATATATATATATAATTACACTTACAGTTGAACTGTATGATAAAGTTAATTTTGTATATATACAGAGTGGGTAACTGAAACATATTAAATATACACATATTCACATATTTAATATGTAGGCATGTAAACAAGCCAGAAAATATGAAATTCACCAAAAAACTGGAAAAAAATGATAAACACTTTTAATCCTAGCACGGACGGTATGTATATCATCCAAACAATAATAAGGAAATATGCCAGAAAATACGAATTTCCCCGTATTTGAGAAGAAGAAGAAGAAGAAGAAGAAGAACGACGACAACAACAACAAATATGCACAACTTTAAAACTAGTATGTTTTCTTTATACACTGATGAAATATGGAGGTGATAGAGACTATTTGTGGAGTGGAGGTGTACGTGCATTTAGATGTGGTGGCATTTGCAAGCTGACTGCATTACAGACACACAGAGCGAATGTATGAATGTAAAGAGAATGCTGGAGAAAAGATATCGCCTTGATGTCTGGCAGATTTACTAACCTGGTGACATGGCTTGGTTGTAGCTGTCCATTTGAAGAGAGCTTGGTGTTGAGTGCGTTGGCTTAGTCTGGGAGGTTTACTAACCTGGTGACATGGCTTGGTTGTAGTTGTCCAGTTGAAGAGAGCCTGGTGTTGAGTGTGTTGGCTATATACACCTAGATGTCATCAGAGTTATGTTCGTCTGAGTTGATCAATATGGCATATTATACAAAATACGCTGATACGTCACAATTTTGTATCACAGCAAATTTAACCCAGGGATAATTTCGTTACATCTTTATAAACTGATGATTGATTTCGATCGAATTTCTCATTAACCATTCTTCTTTCAGCTTTTCTTTTCTGGTACCAAGGATCCTCACTGATGACACTTAAATCTTGTTTGAGGGTGATTGATTTGTATTCAAGGGTTTTTTTTTACTGTCCCCAAACATAGTTTCATAGTTTCTATTTTATATTTCATTCTTTGTTAGTGAAGAGTGTGTTTTTATTTTTGTTTACTTGGGATAAACATTGCTACATGACCGATAGATTTTTGTAGATCAACCATCTTTATTTATTTTAGAAATATATGATGGCATTTTTGTTGTTGTTGCTAATCTGTCTCTGGTTACATCACTAGTATCATCCAAATAATGCTTTACAGTCGTTGCTATGGCATATAGACAAGCATTACTTTGCCAAAATATAGGGACATTAATCTGCTGTAAATATTCACTTTTATTGAGAGCGCGTAAAGTTCCTTTATTCGGTATTTTTTTAAATATTGTCAAGTGTTGTGTCTCTTTAAACGACAGTTCTAAACACAAATAAACTTCTTCTTGAAACGTTTCACTAAAGATACATTTCAATTGTTTGTAATCTTCGCTTTCCCAGCTAATGGTACTCTTCTTATAGTTGACGGCATTTTGATGTAGGTGGTCAACGTGACTGCAATCGGGATAAAGTCTGTCGTGACATAGTGTCAAATTTGTTTCCAGTAGGTCTGTTTTAAAAGAATGATCTTATATTGTTGTTTGATGTTGATGGTCAGTCTGACTGCGAGGTAATGTAGTAGCAGGACTGTCTGTTGCGACACGTGTTGATTGCAAGTCTGGTCTAGGAGAATGTCCACTTAGTGTTATTATTTGTAGAGGTTTCACACTTTAGGAAATGAAATTACACTAATTATTGCTTTGAATAATGTTTTTTTATTTTTACCTTCGACAAACGTTGCTTCTGGTTGGCGTAATTGTTTGGCTGTGAAATAATTTAACTCTGGGTGAAGTTCATCTCAGTGTAGCTTCATTCTGTTCATAGAGCCAACAGAGGAACTTTTCTTCCTATTTTGTAACAATTAAATAGTTCTTGAGTTCGTAACTAAAAAGAAAGAAAAAAAAGGAATGCAATTTATAGCGTTGGTTCCTTCTGTAACTACAACTAAAACGATTCTGTTTACCTTTCTTGTAGTTGTTTTTGTCTTATTCTTCGCCAGTGTAGTTGTGTCCAGCCACGTTGTTTGTAGCAAATCTTTATAAGATGATTTCAATGAATATCATCCGAACATACTTAGTTATTTAACAAGAGTAAAATCCCGCTTCGTTCAAGAATGACCATGGGATTTGCAAGTTCCCATCCGAGGTGTTTTTGTGGAAGACCAACAGTCTACATACATACCAGTCTCCCCTCTCAACACCACCGATGTTGTTCAAGGGAAAGGCAAAGGCTGATTCAGCTTAGCACAGTGACGTCGCAGCTCATTTTTACAGTTGAGTAAACTGGAACAACGTGAAAGGCATCACCCGGTCGGAGAATCGAATTCACAACCTCCTGATTGCAAGCCCACTGCTCTAACCACTAAGCCTTCACACATATATATTGACTCCTATCTCCCGACATTTTCGATCTGCCGGCCACCTCAATGTCTTCGGGCTCGCACATTGTGCCAGACCTGCTAACTCACGCTGGCGAAGAGAACAGCAACTTATTTTTTCCTTACAAACCTTTCACCTCCTCCTCCCTGGTCTTAATGTCCACCCATCTTCCTATAATCGGCTCTGCCATATACTCTCAAACACATACTAAACATACTTCCTTTATCCTATGTCACAAACTCGTTAAAACATATATACACTCTTACATACATATCACTGTTAGATACTTTACACGTATACACAATATAAACTTCAGCTTACATACACACATTAACATTTAAACATACACTCACACATACAAATCCACACATCCCACGGACCTACAAATCACTGCCAGATATTTACACGTACAAAATAAACTTCAACGCACATATACAATACACACATTCAAACTTACATCACTCTCACATAAGATCCACAACCACACACCGCACGGATATATGTTTAACACACACAAACATTGATACTTTATACAATAAATAAACACACACGCATGTTTAAAGATACATACACACTCACACATAATATCGACTACACACACATTTCACTTAGTGCCCAGATTCCTTACCAAGACAACCTAACGATTTCTCTTGTCTCATTTTATTATTTTGTTTTTTTACTACTGACTACCTTTATTTCTTGTGTCTATCCTTTGTGATCCTGTCTCTACTTTTGTACTCCCGAAGAAGGGCTAAAGCCCGATACGTTGAAATTTCTTTCCCCTTTTCCATATAAAGTGTGAAACTAATAAGATTTTTTGTACCTCTGTTCTGTTTTGTCGTTTCCTTGAACTGTATATATATATATATATATATATACATATATATATACAGTTCAAGTATATATATATATGTATGTGTGTGTGCGTGCGTGCGTGCGTGCGTGTGTGTGCGCGCGTGTGCGTGTGCGTGTGCGTGTATAATTATGAAACGAAGCCTATCGCGTAGGACCGACACACCCTCAATCGTTTTCTCAATCACTCAATGATTTAATTATGTATTATTAAGACACACACTCAAGAAGCTAGAGTGCACACTTATACGTTAATGAGAGCGACAAATGATTTTGTGTGGGTAGGAAATTTGATCTTCCGGCCCCGGAACAATGCATTAGTTTTTGTGATTTCGATCTGCTCTGCCAGCGGTAGTCCAAATGGAATCGCCGAGTGCAGAAATAAGGTAATTTTAGTAAACGTTACGTAAGTGGCTGGAATCACGTCTTCAGCGGGGATTAGCCTCCCTATATATATATATATGTATATATATATGTGTGTGTGTGTGTGTGTGTGTGTGTTTTACATATATATATATGTGTGTGTATGTTTTACAGCATCCTTTGTTTCCTGTTTTCTTTCTCTTTTTCTCTTTCTCCTGCATAATCGCCCCCCCCCCCATCATTGGCCTTCAATATTTGAAATTTTTATTATCATTTTTTTTAATTTTTAGTTTTCCTTTTTTAAATTTTTTTATAACTTGTCTCACTAGCTCTTTTTGATTACCAACTGTAAGGAATACTTGATACTTCCCCTAATCTGTCATGACTTACTAGCTCTACACAGACGTTTAAATTGATGAATAAATAAATAATTAATTAAATAAATGAATAAATAGATAAATGCACACACATGA
This sequence comes from Eledone cirrhosa, assembly GCA_964016885.1. Taxonomy (NCBI): domain Eukaryota; kingdom Metazoa; phylum Mollusca; class Cephalopoda; order Octopoda; family Eledonidae; genus Eledone; species Eledone cirrhosa. The sequence continues at coordinate 48,722,343 of OZ024744.1, read as the reverse complement.
ATCTCAAAGACGAGCTGACGAAAAATATGTGTGCTTATTGTGATGCGGTCAATAAAAAAATAGAGACACCAGCCGAATTTCACTTCAATTTTATTTTCAACCTGCACACACGCACCGGAGAAAGACAGAATGGAGTCAACACAAAGACGTCACTGAGAGTTAAAATAGTCATAGAGAAATTCACAGAATGTATGATGAAAGTGTTTTGACAACTAAATAACCATCAAGCTACTAAACTAACCAAGGAATTAGTTGACTAATAATTGTTTCTACTTTTGGCACAAGGCCAGCAATTATCCCAGTGCATTACTGGTACTTTATTATAACGACTCCGTCGTTATGAAAGGCAAAGTTAACCTTGGCGGGATTTGAACTCAGACCGTAAAGGGCCGTAACTCTATGCTGTAAAGCATGGCGTCCGACCCTTTTAGTTGACTAATAATAAAACCCAAGTGAAACTCAGCTGGTGTATGTCTGTTTATTGGCAACATAACACTCACAATGTATAACAATATCTGTTTCAACACAAGATTTCACAATATGAATCTTACAAAACAAATACAAAAACGATATATTTGTGCTATTTTCCATGTATTTTCCATGGATTTGTGTCAGCCATTTTTCATTACATTAATGACCAGGGAAATAGCTGAGTGTTCAGCTATAAATCATGACCATTCCCTGTCAGAATTGATGTTAAAATTGTCAAGTTATTCGCAATCATAATTTACGATCTAGTTTTGCTTTTCTTTTTTGTCAAAATCCTGCAAGAATTGGGGAGGAAAAGTTCTTAGTGGATGGATGGATGATTAGATGTCTGCTTGCTTGGTTGGTCTAACTCTGACTAGTCTGTCATCATAAACCATTTCTTATTCATCACTGCGATCATCATCATCACCCTCACCATCATCAGCATCATCATTTTCATCATCATCATGAACATCCTAATCATCATCACCACCATCATCATCATCGTTGTCGTCGACATCATCACCACCACCACCACTCCCATCATCACCATCTTCACCACCACCACCACCACCACCACCACCACCAACAACAACAACATCAACATCAATATCTATAGATGAGTGTAATACATAAAGAGGTTATTTTGCTATATCTAATTTCCAGCCAAAGTTCTGTGTCTAAGAGAAGAAGTCTGTGGTTGTGATATTTCGTTGTACAGTAGTTACCTTAATACTCCTGTGGATGGAGTTGGCTATTTGCTGGATGCTCTCTGGTTCTTAAATGTCATCTTGTGGTGGTGCTGTGCTACTATATTGATGTCATCTACATAGCAGAAGTATATAAGCACTTACACAGGATAAAACCCAGGAACAAGAGATCAACACCACATGAAGGAACTGATACACATGCATGCAAAGAAAAAAAAGGTTCGATCGACTTTCATCAAATCGAACCGAGGAAACAATGTTTTTGTCGGTCTTTCCAGTTGCTAGTACTATCTATCGGTCGCAAATCCTGGTAGAAGGAGCAAACTGAAATAAAATGTCTTGCTCAAGGACAATAGAATTCACAACCCCCATATTGTGAATCCAATTCTCTAACCACTTAGCCACGCGCCTTCACACATGCATATAAACATAAATAAGTATAGATACACGAAGCCTGGTGGGTATATATATATTATATCATACACAAATACGCCACATATACTGGTAATGATAAAGATACACACACTGACTTGTCAGAGAAACAAAATATAAAGACACATATACTCAAAATCAGGGGGTGACACCAGATATAAAGATACACGTACACACATGCACATGTCAAACACGCAGAAGTAGCAGTATGCATAGACACACATATATACACACACATCACAAAAGAGAGAGTAAGTAAAACAAGATCAGAACAAAGCGGAGACATAGAGAGCAAAAATAATTATTGAGAAGGTCACAGGATGTGTGATGAAAGCACTTTGACGATTAAATAACCAACCGGTTACTAAACTGAGGATTGGATTAGTTACTTGACTAATATTAAAACTGAAGTTAAACCTAGCTGATGTGTTTGTTTTTATTGGCTAGTGACTCTCCCAAAGTATGACAATATCTCTTTCAACACAATATTTCTCATCAAGAATCTTGCAAAACAAATACAAAAACGAAACATATATCATTATCATCGGCATTTTATATGAGTGTGTCTGTGTGTGTGTGAGAGAGAGTGTGTGTGTGTATTTTTGTGCGCGCGTATGTGTGAGTGCGTGTGTGAGTGTGTTTGTGTGCATGTGTGTCAGTGTATGTGAGTGTCAATGTGAGTATGTGTGAATGTGTGTGTATGTGAAAGAGAGTGCGTGTGAGTGCGAATGTGAATGTGTGTGCGAGTGTGTGTATGAGTGTTGGTGTGAGTGTGTATGTGTGAGTGTATGAGTGTTTGTGTGAGTGTGTGTGTATGTGTGTGAGTGTATGTGTGAGTGTGAGTGTATGTGAGTGTCAGTGTGAGTATGTGTGAGTGCGTGTGTGAATGCGTGTGCGAGTGTGTGTATGGGTGTTTGTGTGAGTGTGTAC
>OZ024744.1:48702303-48714803 GCA_964016885.1 Eledone cirrhosa | reverse complement strand
CCCCATTAACTATTTCGAGTTCTACTTGGAAAGGAGGGAAAGAGAAGTGCCCCCCCCCCCCCCCCCCATCACCATACATTTGTTAAAAGATGGGTGAACATAGGGAGGATGGCCTGAGTGAATGGACTGAGTTTGAGCATGTGCCTAGAGATGGAAGAATTCTGAGGAGTGAGGAGCACTTTCATACGGTATCTTTCATGATTGGGGGGATCTTTAGATCTGAGAGGTCCCTAAAGTACCCCCTGGGTGGTTTCCCCTGTAGTTATCATTTTTTCTTGTTACTCTTGAATAATTGTCCCCCTCGCTTATTAATTTTTCAGATCCGCCCCCACGCTCTTACCTCAATCACCCCGCTTATTAAATTTCATTAATCTATCCTCAGCCAAATTTTATTTTAGGTGGTAGCATTCCTTCAACAATCAATATTCTTTAGACATTAAAAAATATACATGACAAAAAAGTACATTACTAGAAATCCCATAGGTTATAAAATAAATATGATGGTTTTGGAGTCTCAATATGTAAACTAAACGACTAATTCTGGTTTTGAAAAAAATCAATGGAGACAACCTAGAAAAATGATCGATTTTCCACCCCCACCCCTTATTATTTGAGATCCAAGAGTACTGTGTTACTTTATCTGTTTTTTGCAGTTTACTTGATTTATATAAACCCTCACTATCCCGGCTTATTTGTATTGTCATTTCTGTTTCAGTCAGAGTGGACAATACAAAAAAGATTATTACGCCTCTTTACAACCTGAGCTCAAATCTCGCTGAGGTTAGCTCTGCCTTTCATCCTTAAGTGATCGATAAAATAAAGCACCAGTAATACACTGGAGTCAATTTAATCAATTTTCCCTCCCCCAAAATTGCTGGCCTTGTGCCATTATTATTCTTTTAAGTTAGAACATAGACAAATATTAAGTTGTCAACATTACCATACAGGAATGGGTCATAACAAATGACCAACAGTCCTGCATACTACATTGGTGGTACTCTTCTCAAAATTTGTGTTATTTCTAAGAGCACGCAGAAACTCAGTCCAGACTTCCAATTTTGGAATTTACCACACCAAAGGCCCCAACAACAAGTATTACTTCTTCACCTCCTCCTCCCCCTCATCTCCATCCTCCTTCTTTATCTTTTTTCTTTTTTTTTCTTTTTCTTCTCCCCTCCCCCTCCTCCTCATCTTCTTCTTCCTCTTCTTTTTCTTTTTCTTCTTCTTTGGTCTCTTTGGTCTTCTATTTCCTCCCTGCAAACACCCAACTACCACCTCCACCACCACCGCCACCACCACCAACACGACCACCATCACCACCACTGTCACCGCCACCACTACCCCCCCAACACAACCACCACCACTGTCACTGCCACCACTACCACCACCACCACCACCACCACCACCACCACCACCACCACCAATACAACCACCATCACCACCACTGTCACTGCCACCACTACCACCACCACCACCACCAACAACACCAACACCACCACCACCACCAATACAACCACCATCACCACCACTGTCACTGCCACCACCACCACCAACACCACCACCACCACCCAATACAACCACCATCACCACCACTGTCACAACCACCACCACCACCACCACCACTACCACACCACCACCACCACCACCACCACACCACCACCAACACCACCAACACCACCGCCACCACCACCACCACCACACCACCACCACCACCACCAACACCACCAACACCACCGCCACCACCACCACCACCACCACCACCACCACCAAAATCGCCACCTCCACCACCACCACCACCACCACCACCACCACACCACCACAACTACCACACCACCACCACCACCACACCACCACACCACCACCGCCACCACCACACCACCACCACCACCACCACCACCACACCACCACCACCACCAACACCACCAACACTGCCGCCACCACCGCCGCCGCCACCACCGCCGCCGCCACCACCGCCGCCGCCACCACCACCACCACCACCACCACCACCACCACCACCACCACCACCACCACCAAAATCGCCACCCCCCCATCACCACCACCAACACCAAAATCGCCACCTCCACAACCACCGACACCAACACCACCACCACCATCACCAGCACACCACCACCACCACCACCACCACCACCACCACCACCACCACCACCACCAAAATCGCCACCTCCACCACCACCACCACCACCACCACCACACCACCACAACCACCACACCACCACCACCACCACACCACCACACCACCACCGCCACCACCACACCACCACCACCACCACCACCACCACCACCACCAACACCACCAACACTGCCGCCACCACCGCCGCCGCCACCACCGCCGCCGCCACCACCACCACCACCACCACCACCACCACCACCACCATCACCAGCACACCACCACCACCACCACCACCACCACCACCACCACCACCAAAATCGCCACCACCATCACCATCACCAGCACACCACCACCACCACCACCACCACCACCACCAAAATCGCCACCTCCACCACCACCACCAACACCACCACCACCAAAATCGCCACCACCATCACCATCACCAGCACACCACCACCACCACCACCACCACCACCACCAAAATCGCCACCTCCACCACCACCACCAACACCAACACCACCACCACCAGCACACCACACCACCAACACCACCACCACCACCACCACCACCACCAAAATCGCCACCTCCACCACCACCGACACCAACACCACCACCACCAACAACATCCTCAGCAATTGTCTCCTACTAACTCCTAACTCCTTCTTCTTCACCAAACAACCCCAAGAAGATGTATTTCACAATTTCTATCTCCTCCTTCTGCTTCATTTTCCCTTCTATCTCCTTTTCCCCCTCTATCACAACCATCTTGCTGCTCCTTCCCTTCTCTTCATCACCTCAGAATGCTGTGTTTAACCCCCAAGCCAACACAAGCCAACACAAGCCCAGTAAATAAACAGATATAACAAAATAAATCACAATCCCTTCTGTTTACATAGTGATTAAGGCTCCACCATTATAGTTAAAGCCTTAAATAATTTATATTTAAGGGGACTAATAAGGAAAAAAGGGGTTAAGTTTAGTGTGTTTTGGGAGGTGGGAGTGCCTTTAAGCTAAAACATCCATTTAAACACACATGTATGTGTGTGCATATATTTATATATATATGTGTGTGTGTGTGCGCGTGTGTATGTCTGTGTTGTGCCATAGAAGTGGTTGATAGCTTCTGCTACTTATGTGATCAAATTAACAGTGGAAAGTGGTACTCTGAAAGCACAATAGCTAACATAAAAACAGGTTGGAAAATGTTCAGGGGAGCTACTATCTCTGTTGATAACAAAGGGATTTTCACTACTATCAAGGGTATGATGCCGGCATGAGAAGTGTGATATTGGTTCCTGATTTAAGCACATGCCCAACAATTTTGGGGAAGTCAATTAAATCGACCCCAGAACATTACAGGTACTTTATTTTATCAAATCCCATAAGGATGAAAGGCAATGCTAACTCTTGCATAGCAGTGAGACATGGTCAGTAAATGCAGAGGATATAAGGAGCACGGAGAGAAATTGAGTGGGTAATGATCCACTGAATATGTAATGTTAGTGTTTATGAACAATGGGTTATAGTTGAAAAGAGAAAAGCTGGGTATAAGAGGAATCAGATGTAGTGTGGAAAGAAGACTATACTGGTATGGACATGTGATGGATATGGATGATTTCTGGGTGATTTCTGTGAATGGAAGTTGCAGTAGAGGAAGACCAAGAAAACCCTGGGCAGAGGTAGTAAAAACTTATCTCAAAATGTTGAAACGCATAGAAGAGATGATGAAGGAACACTGTAAGTGGTGGGATGCTGTGTTGGAGAGAACCCAACCTTTCTCTTTGCAGAGGATAGTGTATACTTCTGTATGCAACATGTAGCAACACTCTCTCCATTAGCAATATGGTGAATCTGGCAATAGACCTAGACATCTTTGTTTGACAAGCTGACGATCTCAAGCTGTTGAGGTATTAGCCACTTTCTGATAGGTTTGTCATTGAATCTGCAGCTGTGGAGACTTCTGGAATCCTGGGTCCTTGAACCACATCAACTATTAACTGCTAATGAGACAGAGTTTGCCACCCGCAAGTTGGAATGTCTATGTCAAAACATTTCCCTTGCCATCTTTTGGAGTAACATTTTCTTAATTCTGTCCACTGGGACCATGAGGCAGCTTGCAATGATTGAGTATTCTTTCCGGCTCTCTCTTCTCCCTTGCCATCCTTCAGAGTAACACATACTCAATTCTTCCCTTTGGGACCATGGGGCAGCTTGTCTTGTGCCTGGTCTTCTGCTAGCCAGAGAGACCATTCTCGCACAAACCATATGGGCATTATATTATTAGGGTAGCAATGTTTGAGTATTCTTTCTCATATTTTTGTTGTATAAGAGATGTGATACACCTGGGAAAACTAGAAATAATGATAAAAAAAAAATGGTATAGCCATATGGGTGGGTTTCATTTTTGGTGAACAGGGTGAATGACTTTGCACTGTAAATGGTGGTACTTAAAGGGTTAATTAGTTATTAAATATCTACAATGTGTGTATAGCTAAATGTTTTATGGCTGTTTGGGTGTTTATTTTGTGTATACACACACAGATACACACACACACGCATTCACGGATTAGTGTTTATATATACATATACATATATACATATATATATGTGTGTGTGTGTGTGTGTCACATAAATCAGTATAATTATGTAAATACATGTATGGTGTATGTGTGTCTCTTTCTCTCTCTCTCACTCTCTGAGTATATATATATATATACATATACATATATACACACACACACATCTATATGTGTGTGTATGCATATATATGTATGATATATGCATATGTGTGTGTATGTGTATATTGAATGTATTTGATAGCAGAGAAAGCCCAAGTTAAAATGATAATGATGAATGATATATAAATATATATATATATATTACCATCATCATTTCCCTGCTAGCAAGAATTGGATGGTTTATCACAGACCATGTCAGTATTCAAGCGGAGCTACTGACCTCTTCAATACACAGAGTTGGGAGGGGGAAAGGGGATGAGTCAGATGCTTATATAGATTCTTGCACTCTACTGAGTGGATTTTATTATGACACCAACACTATGGATATTGTCATGTCTTTGACAAAACTGAAAAGTCATCTCAACCTTTTCTTTCTCAGGTTTTCTAAAGCAAGATCCCTTCCTTTTACTAAGCAGACACAACAAAAAAGCACCCAGTCCACCCTGTTAGATGGCCATTAAGTGCCATGATAAAAAGTACCCAGTTTACACTGTAACATAGTTGACATCAGGAAAGGCATCCAGCTGTAGAAACCATGCTAAAATACAGATCTGTATGAGTAAGGCATGGTAACCTGACAGGGCTTGTCTCATAACATGGAACTCTTCTAATCCATGCAAGCATGGAAAATAGATGTTAAACAGAGATGGTGGATGATATATATATATATATATATCTTTTCCAGTCACAGGAAGGATCTATGGATGTGGTTGATAGATTCTGCTATCTAGGTGAACTAATTAACAGCAGAGGATGGTGCTCTGAGAGCATGATGGCTAGAATAAGGATAGGATAGAAGTTTAGAGAACTGCTCCCACTGCTGACAACAAAATGTTTCTTCCTATATACAAAGAAAGCTGTATGATGTCTGTGTGTGGTGCGTGGTGATGATACATGGTAGTGAAACATGGGCTGTGACCACAGAGGACATGTGTAGACAGGAGAGAAATGAAGCAACCATGTTTCGCTGGATGTGCAATGTGAGAGAAAGGCAGAGCTTGGATGAGCTGAGAGAGAAGCTGGGCTTACGAGGAATCCAAGATGGTATGCAGGAGAGAAGACTGCATTGGTGATGTGCATGGACAATGACTGATGGGTGAAGAAATGCTAGGAAAACCCAGTGGAAGGAAGCCGCAGTAGAGAAAGACTTGAGTAGAGGTTGTGAGAGAGGACCTCAAATTGCTAAGACTGGCTGAGGAGATGATGGAGGGAAGGAGCACAAAAAAGGAGAACTGCTGTACTGAGAAAGACCCATCCAACTCATGCAAGCATAGCGAAGCAGGCATAAAAGTGATGCTGATGATCATGATGATGATATCGCCAATATCATCAATATTATCACCGTCAAGCAGGATCATAAATGTTCTACTTCAGCTCATTTCATCCTGCTCACACTTGCATGGGAAGGTGTGTTTTTGTAGTACGGCATATGACCAGCATGTTACAGGCATTATGACTGGGTACTTTGTTGCTGTATTACCATATGGGGTGGACTTGATATTTTTTGGGTATTTTTTGCATTTTTTGGCAAGAGAGGTGTATCAAGAGTGAGTAGTACTGAGGGTTGGTGGTGAGGAACAAGTTGACATGGGTGAGGGGCATGTGTTATTTATTTTACTGCTGAAGGCAGGATGGGGGATGGGGATTATTAAGACTGGAGAAGGGAAAGAGCAGAAGATTGTTGCAGACTACTGTTTCTACATGTTTGTTTCCTGTGCACATGGGAAGGTGGGTCTTCTGCAGCACAGCATAACACCAGAGGTTTAATTGTGTGAAGTCAGCTTTTATGACTTCACCCAAGATTTCCTACGTTTTCCTCTTCCGCAGCTACCATCGAATATGAATGTACTGTGTCTTTTTTATACAGCTGTCATCCTCCATACACATCACATGTTCAATCCACTGTAATCTCCTCTCCTGTACACTGCATCTAATCCCTCTTATGACCAGTTTCCATCTCAGTTCATTGACACTTCCCCATTCATGCACACTACTGTTACAGATTCATTGGAGCATGTAAGTTTCATTTCTTTCAAATCTTCATACGTCTTCTGCACAAAGTGCCCAGGTCTCGCTTCCATGCAGCATTGCTATTAATACACAAGCTTCATTTTGAGGAAGAAACCTTTTGTAGCTAGCAGTCATAGTAACTCCCTGAACTTTTTCCATCCCGTTCTCATTGTGGCTACTATTCTTTCAGAACATCCACCTTCACTGCTAATTTGTCACCCAGGTAACAGAAGCTATCAACTACTTCTACAGAACCCGCTCTCAGTATTTAATTGCTATTTTCTGTTCCTGTGCATCAACCACATATAAAACCTATGGTTTTTGCTAGCATGCTTAAAGTCCCACTAAATCTCTTTTGTACCTACAGTTTGCATTTGGGACATAGAATGAAATTTCTATCCACTCCTTTCCAGCACACTGAGCAAGTCTATTTCCTTGAAGGCAACTGGGCTCTGTTTTCTATTCAACTTACTCAGAATTTCGTTCTTTTGACTGTGGGTTATGATTTCAAGTTTGGAACTTCCCTATTTTTACTATAGATTCAACTATGAGGGTTAGATCATCAACATATAGGAGTTTCTATGGGCAACTTGTTTTAAGCCATTCTTCAATCATATGATTCAAAGGATACCGTCAAGTCAAACTCTCTAGTAAGCAGTTTTCTTGTTTAAACATTCATTCCTGAAATACATAAACAAAACCTTATCTACCTTCACACACACAATGCGTTGGTGTATCTCAAGTAATGTATTTGTATGTATAGTGGGCTGTATAGTTTTTTAGGATTTTTTGTAGTGTGTGCCTTTTGTAGTACTCCATTGGTGTAAGGACTGGATCTTTCAAATATCTTCCAAGTAATCTTATGTGGGACTACTTTCTCGGATTTTTTTTATGTCAAGGCTGTACTGGTTCTCAAGGAGTGGGGATGTGAGTAGAGTAAAAACGTTGTTTAATATGATCTTGCATCATGCCACTAACTCCAGAATCTTCTGTGTTGTTGTGTGTAATATCTGCCTAATACTCAATAGATTCGATATTACATTTCTGTTGGAGAGGGCAGTTCACTTTAATCCTATGAGAGCTTTTGCAGTAATCTTTGATCTCATAGTGCTTTTGTTCCATGTATGAACATACATAAATTATATAATATATCAGCTCTCTTCACGATTGAGCTTTGTTTTCCTTTTATCTTTATCACACCTATGGATATTGCTACACACACACACACACACATATATATATGTGCACTTTTACATGGACAAAATTGACCAATATTCCCACAGCCTTGTGAATTTAATTGAACTCACTATTTTCGTCACCTCTACCATCATTTCCATCTCAATATATATATATGTGTGTATATATGTGTGTATGCGTATATATATATATATGCAGAGGTTATATTTAATTTGTTGGGATACAACAAGCTTAAACATTTTTATAACTGATATAAAGCACTCAACAAGCTAGTGGAGTAAATACACAATATATTAATAAATGGAAACTATATTTATAAAACCATATTTATTTTATTATACATATTTCAAGGGCAACCAACCGAGTATGTCAATATTTATTTATAAAACAAATCTGTATTTTATCTGATGAAAGTGCACATTAATTTGCCTTGGTTGCCCTTGAAATATGTATAATAAAATAAATATGGTTTTATAAATATAGTTTCCATTTATTAATATATTGTATATATATATATATGTGTGTGTGTGTATATATATATATATATTTATATATATATATATATTTAGTTATTTTTTGCTTACCACGTGCGTTTGGTCATTTATTATTATTATTATTATTATTTTTATTATTTTTAATTTTTATTTTAAATTTTTATTTTAAATTTTGTCGCTGTCAACTTAATAATATTTTTTATTTTTTTATTTTCTTAATCCTTATTTTTTATTCGCTTATTTGTATGTGACGGCCTACTATGATTATTTATCCTTATTTGTGTGTGTGCATATGTATCCTTTTATATGTGAGTACGTATGCATGTGTGTATATATGTGTGTATCTATGTGTGTATGTATGTATGTGTATGTGTATATATATGTATATATATATATGTATATATATGTATATATATGTATGTGTGTGCATGTATATATATATATGTGTATATGTATATATGTATATGTATATATATAAATATATATATGTGTTGGTGTGTTTATGTAAGGACATATATATATGTATATATATATGTATATGTGTGTGTATATGTGTCTCTGTGTATATATATGTGTAGATATGCGTGTATATGTGTATATATATATGTATATATGTGTGTATATGTGACTGTGTGTGCGTGTGTGCGTGTGTGTACGTGTGTTTTGTTATATATTCTTATTTATTATCCCCCCCCCCCCCTTTTTTTTTTCCCTCCAGCCTCACTTTCATATGTTATATTTTTGTTTTTCAAATCCACTGTCAATAAAGACACCAGGATTTTTTCATTCTGATGAATGAAAGCAATTTTGGTTGCTTTCAAGAAACCACTGGTAAATGAAATAATTATCTTATGTTGTTTATTACATAACTAATAAGCTCTGTAACTTACATAGAGCACTCTTTTTTCCTGGACCTTTCTGACGGAATTACTTCATTTACACATATATATATATTGAGTAAAAACACACAATCCCTTATAATCAAAGAAAAATATTTTCCTGAGCCTTATAATACAGTGAAGAGAGATGAACACAGATATATAAATATATGCATTCAAATCACAATGCCCATATTTATATATTTGTGTTTGTTTCTCTTCACTGTATTATAACTTTAACTTTAATAGGTTTTGGCCAGTATTGGCCCGGCACCACCTGGCACCACCTGGGATATATACGTATACATATCATCATCATCATCACCGTTTTACGTCCGTTCCTCCACTCTAGCATGGGTTAGGCAGGTTGTCCTGTTGTGGGCAGTGCCCGGTCGGCTGACCTTGTCTTGCTCATACAGGAACTGATTCTGGCTTGATTTCTACAGCTGGATGCCCTTCCTAACACCAACCTCATTTATAGTGAGTGTTGGGTGCTTTTTTTCTGTGGCACCTACCTGTCCACTTTACAGTGTGGGCTGGGTGATTTTTTTGCCGTGGCACCTCCACGACCACTTTGCAGTGGGAGGTTGTGGGCGGCATATTGTCTATATGATTCAGCTTCGGCTTGTACCCGTGGGGGATCGGGTCTTCTGTATTACTGAGTGACGCCAGAGGTCATGGTCATGTGTCATTGCCCTTGAGAGGTGTAATTGTGTAAGGTCGGCTTTTATCACCTCATCCCAGGTCTTCTTGGGTCTCCCCACTCCGCGGTTTCCATCGACTTCTAGTGTCTGCACCTTTTTATGCAGCTGTCATCCTTCATATGCATCACATGTCCATACTAACGCATATTACTATTTTACATCCATCAGAGCATGCAGGCTTTGTTTCTTTCTAATCTACGTAAGTCTTCCACCTTCAGCACCCAGGTCTCACTACCATGCAACATTGCTGTTCGGATACACCATCATACAGTCCCTTTCATTTTGAGGGAAAAGTCTTTTGCAGCTAGCAGTGGTAGTAGCTCCCAGAACTTCTTCCATCCCGTTCTTACCCTATATATATATCATCATCATCATCATCATCATCATATTGTTTAACGTCTATCTTCCCCACTAGCATGGGTTAAACAGGAATTGTCCCCTTTGAGGTAAGATTGGTTGGATGACCGTGCCCCGCTCATATAGGACTATCTGGTAGGTTTTCTACGGTTGGATGCCCTTCCTAACATCAACCACATTTACAGTGTGGACTATATATATATATGTATGTGTGTATGTTTATATACATTGGTTTTTCCTTTTCTCTCTCTCATTTTGTATCTCTGTATTTTTTTATTTTTTTATTCATGTGATCTACGAAGATATTAACTAATCGTTTGTTTAATTATTACATTCTATACTTTAAATTTATCTTCCATTCTTCGTTACGGTACTATCGTTCAATATATGGATAATATATCTCTAATATCCAATATTGATCCCCTTTTCATAATTTCTAACTATAATTTATTATTTTTTTATTAACTTTAGTCAAGATTTTAACTTTTAATTTTTAATTTTCAATCTTATTACCATGGAGGGGAGGGGGCTTGCTTAGGCTACTTTCGTTGTGTTTTGGGAAGTAGGTTGATGGTAAACTTCCTTCATGTTTGCACCTGCGCAAAGCTGTGGATGTGAATTAGGGCTCACAAGGGAATGGGTGAAAGCTTCAAGAGCATCTTTGTCCGTTCCCTTGTCGTAACCTCATTATGTAAGAAGCTGTCTGATGAGATCATGGCACTGGTTAGGCAGAATCACATGGCCACTGTGGTCATTGAAATATGAATCACAGCCTATCAATAAAAATCTTTAACATCTGAAACTACTTTACATTTTCTATATATATATATATATATATATATATATATATATATATATATATATATATGTATATGTATGTATATGTATATGTATGTATATGTATATGTATATGTATGTATATGTGTCTGTCTGCATCTTTGTGTGTCATATGTTTATGTTTAAGTACCAGAATTTGCAGATTAAAAACAAATAAAAAGATTGATAAAATAAGTTCCAGGCATTAAAAGGTAGAAAAAATAATTGATTCTACTTTAGGCACAAGGCCAGCAATTACCCAGTGCATTACTGGTACTTTATTTTATCGACCCCGTAAGGATGAAAGGCAAAGTTAACCTCGGCGGGATTTGAACTCAGAATGGCAAGGGCCATAACTCTATGCGTCAAAGCATGGCGTCCGACCCTCTACCGATATTGCCAATCCACCCTGCCCCACCATTCCAATAGAAGGTATATCCTCCCTTCTGTTCTGTAAATTGATCATCATCTGCCAATCTCGTTTCTGAAAGAGCAAAGATGTCCATCTCGACTGGTCATTATGATAGATTTACTCAAAGTGGTGTACCAGCATGGCAATAATCAGATGGCTGAAACCAGTAAAAGAACAAAGAAATATTTACAATGATAACCTACTACAGGACACTGAAGATATTTGTGGCTGGAGAAAAGCACCAGCCAGACAGAGGGTGACTAAGTGGTGGAACAGCGTGATGGATAGACCATTAATGCCAAAAGACAGGTGTGGCTAGATGGGAACAGCAGAAACCAATACCAGGTAGCAAAGAGAGATGCTAGGTGACAAAAGAGGTTTGCCAATATTATGCAATGTGAGGACCAGAGGCGTGAAGTGTTCCACATTGCACAACAGTGTATCAGTGTAAATCAGGATATTGCTGGGGAAAAGTGTGTTCAAATTAACATGAAAACATAGTAGGTAGAATAAGGACTGAATTGAAGAAGTTTAGGGAACTGCTATCCCTGCTAACAGCAAAAGGTTACTCCCTACAAACGAATGGTCAGCTGTATGAAACCTGTGTGTGAGTGCGATGCTGCATTGTATAGAACATGGGCAATGAATGCAGGGGACATGCAAAAGTTGGAGAGAAATGAAGCAAACATACTTTGATGGATGTGAAATGTTAATGTGTGAGAAGGTATGGATGAAATGGGGGAGAAACTAGAAGTAATGTGCA
>OZ024744.1:48684803-48687303 GCA_964016885.1 Eledone cirrhosa | reverse complement strand
TAACGTCCATCTTCCACGCTAGCATGGGTTAGACAGTTTTGTTCCACATGTATGTATCTGTGAGTGGATAATAATAATATAATAATAATATAATATTATTATTATTCAGTTTATTTACAAGTAAACAGCATCATCCTTTTGTACCAGCAGTAGCTAAACGAAAACAATCGACAATTGTTTCAGAGTTTTTGCTCCTTATCGACATTGTGTATTCTTGTTACTGCTATATGTTGGAACTGCCTTTGTATACATTTGAGAATACTATGTATTCTCAGCAGTTCCAGCAGCTAGCAGTAACAAGAATACGCAATGTCAATTAGGAGCAAAAACTCTGAAACAATTGTCGATTGTTTTCTCTTAGCTACTGCTGGAACAAAAGGATGACGTTGTCATCTAGAAAACACAC
The DNA here is from genome assembly GCA_964016885.1 of Eledone cirrhosa. Classification (NCBI taxonomy): domain Eukaryota; kingdom Metazoa; phylum Mollusca; class Cephalopoda; order Octopoda; family Eledonidae; genus Eledone; species Eledone cirrhosa. The sequence continues at coordinate 48,686,897 of OZ024744.1, read as the reverse complement.
ATGGTGTCTATGAGGCTGTTTTATATATATATGTATCATATTATATTATATGGTGGATTGGCAGTATGATCTGAGTTCAAATCCCGCCGAGGTTAACTTTGCCTTTCATCCTTCCGGGGTCGATAAAATAAAGTACCAGTAATGCACTGGGTAATTGCTGGCCTTGTGCCTAAAGTAGAAACAATTATTTATTTATGTTCATACAAGGAACAAAAGCACTACCTAAGGTTTCAATGCCTAATTTAGACCACCCCTCCTGACTGAGTACTGTTTTCCTTTTTCACACCTATGGTTATTGCTACACACACACACACACACACACACACGTGCACCCACACGTACACTCACACAGACTCATACACACACACACTCTCTCTCACACACACACATATATTTAATCACAGATATATATTAAATACAGCCAACCTTTCATTTGTAGAGATAGTAGCTCCCTGATTTTTTCTATCCAATTCTTATTCTAGCTACTATGCTCTCAGTGCAACCTCCTCCAATGATAATTAAATCACCTAGGTAACAGAAGCTATCAGCTACTTCTATGGGTCATTCCTGTGATTGTAGAATTTTATTTCACTGATACTCTTAGTACAAACTTCCCCTGCACATCTGATACATATACAGTCTACCTTTTCTGTTAGTTTGATTACTATCCCACTACACCTCTTGTGTACCCAAGATTTTCATTATGTATACCATACGGAATCTCTACCTACTCCTTTTGTATTTATCAAGTGAGGCTACTTCCCTAATGGGGTCAAGGTCAGTGTCCATCCATTATTATATACATAATATTATTATATATGAATAGTGCCTGTGTGTATATATGTACTAGGTCAGATTTATTAGGGGATTAGGACAGTGGCAGTCCCTGTTTTACTGGTTATGTGTGAGTTCTCTGCTAATTATATCATAGGTTCATTGTTGCTGTAGATTATTATTATATAGAAACTATGTAATATGATGACTGCAGCCTGATGACATCCATCATCCCCATACCAGTAAGTGATGCAGGTCAATGGTTGTATTACCAGGAGTGTTGAAACACAGTTTAGAATGATATGTGTTGATTAACTCTTCCTTGAGTGGTCAGTGTCTAGTAAATGAGATAAAATGTAGGATTTTAGATAACCTTTTCTTGAGTTTGTGGACAACTTTGGTTTGTTCTAGATGTATCTATGTTGAAGTTAAGACAATTGACAGTCTTAGTTACATATATGTATGTCACACAGTCTTAGTTATATGTCATACCTTGATACTGTGTTGACTGAGTTTGTAGACAACTTTGGTTTGTTCTAGATGTATCTATGTTGAAGTTAAGACAATTGACAGTCTTAGTTACATATATGTATGTCACACAGTCTTAGTTATATGTCATACCTTGATACTGTGTTGACTGAGTTTGTAGACAACTTTGGTTTGTTCTAGATGTATCTATGTTGAAGTTAAGACAATTGACAGTCTTAGTTACATATATGTATGTCACACAGTCTTAGTTATATGTCATACCTTGATACTGTATTGACTGAGTTTGTAGATAACTTTGGTTTGTTCTATTGTATCTATGTTGAAGTTAAGACAATTGACAGTCTTAGTTACATATATGTATGTCATACAGTCTTAGTATGTATGTGATACCTTGATACTGTGTTGACTGAGTTTACTGTTGACATGTCTCTGTGGGATCAACTGTTTTTACATTTAATTCCATTCCTGAATAACTTTTGATTGGGGTAAATGCATTTATGTCCACATTTAAGTAATTGGTTGTTTAGTTGCATATATATAATACAGAAGACCAGCCTTCCCATAGGCACAGGCTGAAACTGAAGCATACATATATATAGTATGCACCACCCTCCCATACAGCTCCCAAGAGGACAGGCTGAAGTATTCATCAAATGAAGTCACCAACCCGCACTATAAAGTGGTTGTGATGGCAACATGACAAAAAAAGCACCCAGCCCTCACTATAAAGTGGTTATGATGGCAAAACGGCAAAAAGCACCCAGCCCAGACAGTAAAGTGGTTGTGTAGGTGTCACAACAAAAAGCACCCAGCCTACACTGTAAAATGTGG
>OZ024744.1:48659803-48674803 GCA_964016885.1 Eledone cirrhosa | reverse complement strand
ATATTGTATTATATTATATTATATTATATTATATTATATTATATTGTATTATATTGTATTATATTATATTATATTATATTATATTATATTATATTATATTATATTATATTATATTATATTATATTATATTATATTGTATTATATTATATTATATTATATTATATTATATTATGTTATATTATATTATATTGTATTATATTATATTATATTATATTATATTATATTATGTTATATTGTATTATATTATATTATATTATATTATATTATATTATATTGTATTATATTATATTATATTATATTATATTATATTATATTGTATTATATTGTATTATATTATATTATATTATATTATATTAACTATTATATTATATTATATTATACTATTATATTATATTATACAGATTGGCAGTATTGGTAGAGGGTCGAACGCCTTGCTTTGACGTATAGAGTTACGGCCCTTGCCATTCTGAGTTCAAATCCCGCCGAGGTTAACTTTGCCTTTCATCCTTACGGGGTCGATAAAATAAAGTACCAGTAATACACTGGTTAATTGCTGGCCTTGTGCCTAACGTAGAAACAATTAAATTATATTATATTATATTATACTATATTATATATTATATTATATTATGGCACTGGATTGGCAGTATTGGTAGAGTGTTGGACGCCATGCTTTGACGCATAGTTACGGCCCTTGCCATTCTGATTTCAAATCCCACCGAGGTTAACTTTGCCTTTCATCCTTATGGGGTCGATAAAATAAAGTACCAGTAATGCACTGGATAATTGCTGGCCTTGTGCCAAAAGTAGAAACAATAATATTATATTATATTATATTATACTGTATTATATTATATTATATTACTAGCAGAATGGCCCGGTGTTGCTCGGCTTCTAAACATAGATTGGCATATTTATCCCTCCTTTCTGAAACAGTACAGAGAAGTACGGAATAACTCGGCCTGCGGATGGTGTTACATTACGTGTTTAGGCAAATCATTTTTCAAAAGCATGTAATTGCATTCCCTCTCTTTTTTGTTGTTGTTTTTGCTGCTGCTGTTGGTGTGATAGCAGCCGTTGGTCATACTACTAACACAGTCTCGTCCTTCTTCAGCGAATCATGTATATCCCTTTCTGCCTCGTCTACCTAAACAATGATTGTAGCACCTCCTTGTAAACAATCCTCCTTGTTTTTCCGTGTCGGGCATATGCAAAGAGATTTGTCTTGCTTCCAACTCTTGAGCAGCCAACGTATAGTTGCTCATGTGAAAAACATGACTCTTTCAAAAGAAGACCAGCAACAGCTAGGGTCTGACCCTGGGATTTGTTGATAGACATTGCAAAGCTGACACGGTTCGGCGAATGGTTTGTTGGTTGTCTGTTTCAAGTGTTCTTCTGGTGGCAGTACTTTCAGCATCTTGCAACCATCGAATAGCAGATTCCACTGACGATTCATTTGCCCGCCTTGTTCTTTTTCTTGCTGCTTTCGCAGTATTTTGACCAATGGAGTATCTCTTCCTTCGAGGCATGACCTAAAAGCAGGACGAAGTACACTAAGACTAACTGGTAGAGTAAGGAGTAAACTTGTCAGTGATACATGTGATTTCTGAACCATTGACTATGTAATTGTTGGCCTTGTGCCAAAAGTAGTGGGATTTTTGGGTGGCATATCGGCAGTAACAATGACAATAAGCCGTCTGTGTTTTCATGAAATAAATACGTTTGTTTATATTTTGTTTTTGTGTATGCGAATATATAATTATATATATATATTAAAATAACAGATTAAAGTTTAAGCAAATAATCGTTGCTTTCACCCTTTATGGGATCTTCTGAAACTAAAAAAATCAATCTGTGAACGCAGAAGTAAATATTTTGAAAAACGTTGCAAAAGAAGGGAAACAGGAAGATGATACTTTGGTTCGTGAAGACGTTCCCTGGCAATGAACAGAAAATAACGAAGATAGTACGTCAGCAATGAGAACAATGTTTTCATAATGTTATAATGTAGACAGCCAGACATACAGACAGATATTATAAGGGCGCGGCATTATAGCTATGTATCTATCTAAAAAGACAGACTAAGAAAAAGAGAGAGATCGATAACCGGTGCCTAACACCCCTTTAACAACAGAAAATTAAAAAATAAAAGCTGCAGTTAATGCAAGGAATATATAAATGCAAGTTTGAAGTCAATTGAAGTAGAAATGTGGATTTGTATTGACTTTGCAAAAATTAGGGCACACACAGACAAATTCAGTTTTATATATACTAGCAGAAAAACCACCCTTTGGGTGGTTTTCTGCTATCATGTGTAGTGTGTATATTGATATTATACGCAAGTATATACACATGTAGATATGATATATCAAATAAAATTGTAATTGACAATATAAACAGAAATTGAACCAAGACGCTATTACACTGTCTTATGTAATCAGTAACGTAATCCATGATACATTAAAAAAAGACTATCTATATTATATATAAACTGCATTAGGAAAAAATTAGTGACAGAAAATTAGTATGTTTATTTATGTGATCGCCACCGGAAGTGTTGACATCACACACTCTCTCTTTCTATACATATATGGTAGTTGAAGGGGTGGTGGTGGCAATGATATACCGGAAGTGCAATTTTGAAAAGAAGTCAATTATAAATTATTTATTTTTACGAAATTATTTTTGTTTACGAAATTTAGTAGATAAATTATGTAATATTCATTCATTATTTATTCAAAGTAATCCAACTTATTTTACTAACGGGATTAAAAAAAAAAACTGTCCACAGTCCTGCAGACCTTGCTTTAATATAATTTAGATGTATAGATATTGTATTATATTAAACTATATTATATTATATTATACTATATTATATTATATTATATTGTATTATATTATAATTATTTTATATTATATTATATTATATTGTATTATATTGTATTATATTATATTATATTACATTATTTTATATTATATTATATTATATTTTTATATTACATAATGTAAGTGTGTGTGACTTTAAATATATGTACACATACAATATCTGAATTAATGCATGGTTATTAAGCATAGAATTTCATGATCTTAATAGACTGATTATTGTAGACTAATCCCAAATCAACCATTAATATTGTGTACATTTGAAAATAAATGATTTTCAAATGAACAGTATATTGATGGTTGATTTAAGGTTAATCCACTATAATTAATCTACTAACATCATAAAACTCTGAACATACTACAAAAATCTATGCTTAGCTGTCAGGCCCCAAATCTTTCTAATATATATATATATATATATATATATATATATATATATATATATATATATATATATATATATATATATGTATATATATATATATATATATACATATATGTTGGCGTTAGGAAGGGCATCCAGCTGTAGAAAACCAGCCAGAAACACTCCTATATGAGCGAGACATGGTCAACTTGCCTCTAAATGGGACAAACCCATCTAAGCCATGCTAGTGTGAAAGATAGATGTTAATCGATGATGATGATATATATATATAATAGTTTCTAATTTAGGTGCATGGCCAACAAATGTTGGAGGAGAGGGACTCAATTATATTGACTCCAGTGTATTGTTGGTGTTTTATTTTATTGAGCTTGTAAGGATGAAAGGCAAAGCTAAGCTCAAGGGGATTTGAATTCAGAATGTAAGGGCTGTAAACTCTATGCCACAAAGCATGTTGTTCATATTCTAAGGATACTGGCAATGCATTGCACTGCCATATTATATATATATATATATATATATATATATATATATATATATATATATATATATATATATATATATATATATATATATATATATGTATGTATATATATCATCATCATCATCATCATTTTATGTCCGCTTTTCCCTGCTTGCAAGAGTGGGATGGGAACTGATTCTGGCTTGATTTCTACAGCTGGATGCCCTTCCTAACACCAACCTCATTTACAGTGAGTGCTGGGTGCTTTTTTGCCATGGCACCTCCACGACCACTTTGCAGTGGAATGATAGGGACCCCAGTCCCTATCATCTCATTTCTACAGCTGAGTAAACTGGAGCAATGTGAAATAAAGTGTCTTACTCAAGGAAACAACATCACCCGGTCTGAGAATTGAACTAACTAATGCTCTAACCACTAAGCCATGTGTCTCCATATATATTATTATTATTACTATATTGGCAGTATCGGTGGAGGGTTGGACGCCATGCTTTCCAGCATAGTTACGTCCCTTTACGATCTGAGTTCAAATCCCGCCGAGGTTGACTTTGCCTTTCATCCTAACGGGGTCGATAAAATAAAGTACCAATAATGCACTGGGTAATTGCTGGCCTAAAGTAGAAACAATTATTACTATATATATATATATATATATATATACGGTGAAAGCCTATAATTTCTAATTTCTAATATATATATATATATATTAGAAATTAGAAATTATAGGCTTTCACCGTATTTTAGACTAAAGAAATTTCTAGCCTGAAAGTGGGGTTTATAACCCTCGGAGAAATGGAAAAAGATGAGTGTTGCCGTCTAATTTCAAACTCGCGCACCGTTTCAAAAACATACTTACATGTTTACGTTTATAATTTGCTTTGTGTGAATGTATGTGTGTATGTGTATGAAGCCATAAATCCTGGTGGGAATATAGAGGTGCCAAAATGTCATACAACATTTCTTGGGCATTTTAAAAACCAGCAGAATCCATCCCATCATATATATATATATATCATCATTATCATCACTGTTTTACGTCCATTCTTCCACGCTAGCATGGGTTAGACAGGTTGTTCTGTTATGGGCAATGCCAGGCTGTGTGACCTTGTCTTGCTCATACAGGAACTGATTCTGGTTTGATCTCTACAGCTGGATGCCCTTCCTAACACCAACCTCATTTACAGTGAGTGCTGGGTGCTTTTTTCCGTGGTACCTACACGTCCACTTTACAGTGAGGGTTGGGTGCTTTTTTGCTGTGGCACCTCCACGACCACTTTGCAGTGTGAGGGGGTGAGGGCATATTGTCTATATGCTTCAGCTTCGGCTTCTACCCATGGGGGGTCGGGTCTTCTGTATTACTGCGTGATGCCAGAGGTCATGGTCGTGTGTCATCGCCTTTGAGAGGTGTAATTGGGTAAGGTCGGCTTTTATCACCTCATCCCAGGTCTTCTTGGGTCTCCCCACTCCGTGGTTTCCATCAACTTCTAGTGCTCTGCACCTTTTTATGCAGCTGTCATCCTTCATATGCATCACATGTCAATACCAACGCAACCGCCTCTCCTGCACACAGCATTTGATTCCTCTTATGCTCAGTTTCTCTTTCAATTCATTTATGCTTTGTCGTTCGCGTATATTTCTATTACACATCCATCGGAGCATGCAGGCTTTGTTTCTTTCCAATCTACGCAAGTCTTCTACACTCAGTGCCCAGGATTCAACATCAACGTTGAATGAGTTGCATAATGTAGAGTGCTTTTCCTACTATTACATTATGGTTAACTAAACAGAATGACCAGTTCTATCCAGTGGTCAACCACTAAACATAAATGTATATATATCATCATCATCATCATCTTCGTTTCACACCCATTTTCCATGCTAGCATGGATTAGACGGGAGTTGTCCCATTTGAGGAAAGGGTGGTCAGGTGACCGTGTCTCGCTCATATAGGACCATCTGGCAGGTTTTCTATGGCTGGATGCCCTTCCTAACACCAACCACATTGACAGTGTGGAACTGGGAACTTTTTACCGTGTTACCTACATGGCCACATTACAGCGTGGACTGTGTGTTTTTATGTTGTGACACCTACACAATCTCGATCTCATTATCTCATTTATTTGGACTGGATCTTGTGGTACCAACTTTACAGAGAGAGGGTGGTGTTGGTGGGAGTGGGAGGATAGGGTAGGGGTAGTGGATTGGGGTGTATATTTGGTTAAGAGGTGCCTACTGACTGTAGGTTTTGCTTTGTACATAGGCACTCTACATTATGCAACTCATCCAACGTTGATGTTGAATCCTGTGTGGGGTGCAGGAACAGAGTTAAATATTAGTTTGATAACAGAAGTTCTGGCTGGTGAAGCACTATATATATTTCAATGGCCTGTTTATGTCATCAGGTGTGTATTGTATAATCACGGCAAACACGAACAGAAAAAATTATAGATAATGAAAATATTTGATTTGGAGATGGTCTTATTGTTGCTACAGACTATTTCCAACTCCATATATATGTATAGGCATATATATGTCGAATCTATTTATCTATAAAACTGTTTATATTGTATTTTGTCTGATGAAGGCATAGCATATTGTTAATATGATATCCCCGAAATATATATAATGAAATAAATATGGTTTTATAAATATAGTTTTCCATTTATTTAATATTATAAATATATATATATATATATAGGCATTTAACATATATATATATAAATATCATCATCATCATCATCATCATCAGCGTTTAACGTCCGTGTTCCACGCTTGCATGGGTTTGGACGGGGGTAGTCCCACTTGAGGCAAGAGTGATTGTCTTGCTCGCATAGGACTGTCTGGCAGGTTTTCTACAGTTGGATGCCCTTCCTAACACCAACCACATTTACAGTGTGGGTCTGGGAGGTTTTTACCGTGTTGCCTACACGGCCACATTACAGCGTGGACTGTGTGTTTTTTTGTCGTGACACCTACACGATCTCATTTGTTTCGGCCTCGATGGCGCGGCACCAACATAACTTTACATAGAACGGGGTGGTGTGGATCGGGTGGGGGTGGTGGGACGGGGTGTATTTGTTAGAGATGCCTACTGGCTGGAGTAGGTTTTACTATATATTTAGGTAAGGCGGGTCTTCTCTGTTACTGAGTACCGCCAAAGGTCTCGGTCCAGTGACATTGTCTTGGAGAGGTGTAAGTGTGTGATGTCGGAGTTTATCAGCTCGTCCCAGGTTTTTCTAGGTCTGCCTATTCCGTGACTACCGTCTATCTTTATTGCCCTGCACTTTGTTATACAGCTATCGACTTTCATGCGCATCACGTGTCCATACCAACGTAGCCTTCTCTCGAGTAAACAACATCTGATCCCTCTTATCTCTAATTTATTCCTTAGTTCGTTTATGCTTTGCCGTTCACGTATATTACTGTTACACATCCAGCGGAGCATGCAAGCTTCGTTCCTCTCTAGTCTGCGTATATCCTCTGCACACAATGCCCAGGTCTCACTGCCATGCAGCATTGCTGTTCGTATGCAGGCATCGTACAACCTGCCTTTCATTTTTAGTGAGAACCCTTTAGCAGCTAATAGTGGTATAAGCTCTCTGAACTTTTTCCAACCAGTTCTGACTCTAGCTACAGTACTTTCAGAGCACCCTCCCCCACTGCTGATTTTATCGCCCAGGTAACGGAAGCTGTCCACTATTTCTATAGAACCCTCTGCGCAATTGAAAGAGCTAGTAGTTTGTGGGCACTTGCTGCTACTTATTGCACCAGAGCACCGGCCACATGTAAAATCTATGTTCTTAGTTAGCCTACCTGTGATCCCACTACATCTTTTATGCACCCATACTTTGCATTTAGGACATAAAATGGAGTTTCTACCTACGCCTTTCCTACACACCGAGCACGACCATTTCCCAGAAGGGACCGCCGCCTTGTTTTCTTTCCTACAAACTAGTACTTTGGTCTTAGCCAGGTTAATTTTAAGTCCTTTTGACTCTAGGCCGTGCTTCCATGTTTGGAATTTCTTCTCTAGCTCGGCCATTGATTCCGCTATGAGTGTCAGGTCGTCTGCGTATAGGAGTTCCCATGGGCAGCCTGTCTTGAACTCCTCTGTTATGGCCTGAAGGGCAATAATAAATAGTAGTGGACTGAGAACAGAGCCCTGATGGACGCCGACTTTTACGCTAAACTCTTCACTATATTCGTTGTTAATTCTAACCTTGCTGACTGTTTCTTTATACATGGCTTGTATAGCCCTCACAAGCCATTCGTCAACGCCTAGTTTTCTAAGAGCCCACCAGATAATGGAGCGGGGGACTCTGTCGAAGGCTTTCTCCAAGTCGACAAAAGCTAAGTAGAGGGGTTTACCTTTAGCTAGGTACTTCTCTTGTAGTTGTCGTACTATGAAAAGAGCGTCTGTGGTACTTTTGCCTGACACAAACCCGAACTGCATTTCATCTAGGTCAATTCTCTCTCTGATTAGCTGCGCTATTACTCTTTCCGTGACCTTCATGACCTGGTCGATTAATTTAATGCCTCTATAGTTACTCCTATCTAGGGCGTCTCCTTTACCCTTATAACAGTTAACGATGATGCTGCTATGCCAGTCCTTCGGAACAACCCCGTTTTGTACGACTTGGTTAACTATGCGGGTGACCATGGTGTGTCCCACCGTGCCAGATGCCTTCAGCATCTCAGCAACTATTTCCGAAGGCCCAGCCGCCTTACCAGTCTTCATATCCTTGATTGCCTTACTTATTATACTCCCCTCGACTAACACTGCTGGTCCCTCTATTGGGTCGATATGGGGGAGACTGCCTTTCTCCCAATTATTCTCCTCATTTAGAAGCCTTTCATAGTGACACTTCCAAGCTACCTTCTTATCAGCGTCGGTGATGGCAAGTGTGCCATCGTCGTTTAGTACACACTTCTCCCCGACAATATCACGGTTTTCCTTGACGCATTGCCTAGCAATCCTGAACACCTCACGTTTTTGGTCATCGCGTTGTAGAACATGCTTGAACTTTCTTTCCTCAGCTTCCCTTCTTGCTAAGTACACTTGTCTCCTAGCTTCCCTCCTGGCCACTTGATAGTCCTCTCTACTTCCCCCATCCCGCCATACTTTCCAAGCCTGCTTTTTGGCCTTAATTGACCCCTCCACCTTACTGTTCCACCACCATGTTACTATATATATATATGTAACAAAGGAGGTGTGGTAAGGTACCAGATGGACCATAACGCATCAGAGTACTCAATACTTAGGGTAGTAGAGTGGGTAATAGGAAAAAGTTTAACCCCGATGGCAGAGCCCAAGCGGTATTTTCGGTAATGAAACTAGAGCTGGGTGGAAAGGTAGGGTCGGAAAGAGCTCTACTACGGAGGTAGGAGCTAGATAACGAAGGAGCTTGGGTTTGGGCTCTGCCGTCGGGGTTAAACTTTTTCCTTTTACCCACTCTACTACCCTAAGTATTGAGTACTCTGGTGCGTTATGGTCCATCTGGTTCCTTACCACACCCCCTTCGTTATCTAGCTCTAGTAGAGTACTTTCCAACCCTACCTTTCCACCCAGCTCTAGTTTCATTACCCTCACCATGCGAAAACTCATGGTATGGGCTCTGCCGTCGGGGTTAAACTTTTTCCTATATATATATTTATATATATATATATATCATCATCATCATCATCATCATCATCACTGTTTTAAGGCCATTTTTCCACGCGATGATGATGTTGATGAGGATGATATATGTATATATATAAGTTTCTATGTTTGCATATATCTATATCATCATCATGGTTCTTTAGACCAACCTTTCTATGATAGCATGGGTTGGACAGCTGTTTTAAGGCAATATTTTATGTATATATATATATATATATATATATATATATATGAACACACACACAGAACACACAGACATATACACTCATACACACACAGACATGGAACTAAATACATACTGTGACACACAAACACACATATAAATATATATACACAAACATGCATACACAAGCAGTGATGTGGAATAGGCATGGGAAAAGGAAGGAAGAAGCAAGAAGTGAAAAAAGAGAAGAAGGAGAAGACAGATGTAGCCATGACACTAGCATGATTTGCTAAGCCAAGCGTTTAAAAAAATGGACAAAACTGAAACCATCAGCATCATACTTCCTTTTTCCCTTTTGACAAAGTGGATCAGGGAAACAATCTCTCTAAATTCTTTTGGGATCTTGCAGTTAGAGGGAGACATTGAAATGAGCAAGTCTTTGTATGTATCTCAGTACATATGTATTTATGTATGTATGTCTGTGTGTGTGAGTGCATGAGTGCACATATGCATATGTGTGTGTGTCTGAGTTTCTGTATATATTTATAGACACACACACATACGTGCACACACACACACAAACACTCACACACACACACACACACATAATTAAGGATGATTTTCTGAAGCAGGATCACAAAAAATATAAGGTTAAGTAAAGTACTCAATATGTTATTAGAGAAGAAGCATATATATTTCATATAGAAATTACTTCTCCAGGACAAGAACTGTTTCATTCCTAAGAAATCATTAGGACTTTCCTAATCCTATAGAAGTCATTTCTATATATGATATATATAGACACATACTCACACAAATGCACACATACACATATATAGAAAGATAGATAGATAGGTAAATAGATCATCATCATTATCATCATCATTATCATCATCATCACCACCATCACTTAATGTCCATTTTCCCTTCCAGCAAGGGTTGAACCAGTCTTCACAGCCTGAGTCAGTACTCATGTAGGGCAACTGACCTTTCAGATAGGTCAGGGGCCCTCATCTTATCTACATATGATCTTGCACTCTACCAAGTGCATGACATCAGCACTGGACATTTTTGTGACACCAGCAGTCACAATTGAAAGGTTCTCCTGACCCTAATTTTGGCAAGCTTTCTATGGCTGGATGCTCTTCTTATGTTCCGCTGGTGAGACAGTTACAATCATGTGATATCCTCCCCATACCCATCACAGGCATTTTAACTAGCTCACAGTGGTGGGATTAGGGTGTGTGGGGGTTCATATCCTCAAGTGGGAGGAGACCAAGGCACTCACTCAGTTTATGGTCAGCAGCTCTTGTGAACCATACTAGTAAGCTGCTGATGGGTGCAGATCCCAGTTGTGCATGGCTGCATTGAATCAGCTGACACTTGTGTGCTGTCAATTCAGAGGCACCTACTCCCTCTGAGGGAGGTTAGTGCCTAGTTGGAGGGTCATATTGGGGTTGATACAACAAGAGGGTCCTCTTCATACTTTTAAGCATGGTTTTTACTGCAGATGCTATTTATATTGCCAACCACCTTACAGGGTGTAGTAGGTACACTTTTGTGGCACCAGCACAAGAGAGTGTTTGATATTGTCCTAAAAAAAAGGCACCCTCTGCTTTGATTGGTGGGAGGAGTGAGCAGAGGGTGATAAGTATGATGTTATACATACATGTATGGCAGGGGACTTTAGAGGGGTGTAGTGACAAAAAGTAGTGATAGTGGAGGTGGTATGGATGGGATGGGGGTGTACAGTGATGGTGATGATTGCCACCCTGTGCGTGCTATTGGTAAGGGCGACTACTTAGGATTGCCATACATATGTGTGCTTCTGTAAATCTGTGTCTATGTTTATGATTGAATTAGTGGGTGTGCTTATGTACCGTAACTCAGTGGACCCACAAGATTGACTACATCAAGATGGTGCCCCAGCATGGCCACAGTCTAATATCTGAAACCAGTAAAACAAAGAGTATCTACACACACCCACGCCCACTCACATACACATATACACTCACATATGCACACACACGCACATACACTGGTATATATGGATTTCTGAAACCCAGTAAAACTATAAAACAACTGACTGCTATAAATGACCATCACAGAGGGAATAGAGTAAACAACCCCTTATGTAAGAAAGAGTATATATACTCATTAATGTTCTACCTAATCAAGGAAGGATTTAGATTTTAGAACTCCATGTAATGTTGATGTCAATATCCCATCTATATATATATTTATATATATATAACAAATTCCTATCTATACATCATCGTCATCATTGTTTAATGTCTATCTTTCACATTAGCATAGGTTAGATGGGAATTGTCCCACGTGTGGCAAGATTGATCAGGTGACTGTGTCTCGCTGATATAGGACTGTATGTGGCAGGTTTTCTATGGGTGAATGTCCTTCCTAATACCAACCACAGTGGACTGGGAGCCTTTGTACCGTGTCTCCTACATGTTTTATATATATCCAATCAGAGATAGTGTGTGGTAAAAACCTGGTCAACCTAAGCCACCAGAGTACTCAATACTTAGGGTAGTAGAGTGGATAATATGAAAAGATTCAGGACTCCAACAGCTGAGCTCCAGCCATTTCAACAGCTAGATCTGAATTCTGAATTAGTTCAGTTCCGATCTAGCTGTTGAAACGGCCAGAGCTCAGCCGTCGGGGTCCTGAATCTTTTCATATATATTTCACACTCACATGGGTTGGACAGGTCCTTCTCAACACAGCATTTCTTCACTTATTGTGTTCCTTTGTCATTTCCTCTGCAAGTCTCAGTGATTTGAGGCCAGCTCTCACCACCTCTGGCCAAGTCATTCTTGGTCTACCTCTACTGTGGAATCCTTCAACTGGGATTTCCTAACAGTTTTCACTCAATGATAATCTTTCATATGTGTCACATGTCTATACCAATGCAAACTTCTCATCTGCACATCACTTTGAATTTTTCTTAAGCCCAGCTTCTCCTTCAACTAGTCTAAGTTCTGCCTCTCTCTCATATTTACATTAAACATCCAACGGAGCACGGTTGCTTCATTTCTCTCCAGTCTACACATGTCCTCTGCAGTCACAGCTCATGTTTCACTACCATACAGCATCATACTTTGCACACATAGAGAGAAACCTTTTGTGGTCAACAGTGGGAGTAGCCCTAATAATAACAATAATAATGAAAACATTAATAATAATTTAGGCTCATACAGTAGTATGTGCTGACTGGTGTAGATGAAAGTATTAAAGAAAATATAATGTATGAAAATTGTACACACACATATACATATACAACTGCACATATACATACATATGTACATATATACATACATATACTCGCATATATACATATACATATATGCACATATGTATTCATATATATATACATGTACACACACATACATATACATATATATATACATATATACATACATATTTATATATATATATATATATATATATATATATATATATATATATATATATATATATATCATCATCACCATCATCATCATCACCGTTTTACGTCCGTTCTTCCACGCTAGCATGGGTTAGACGGGTTGTCCTGTTGTGGGCAGTGTCTGGTCGGCTGACCATGCCTTGCTCATACAGGAACTGATTTGGCTTGATTTCTACAGCTGGATGCCCTTCCTAACACCAACCTCATTTACAGTGAGTGCTGGGTGCTTTTTCGTGGCGCCTACACGTCCATTTTACAGTGTGGGCTGGGTGCTTTTTTGCCGTGGCACCTCCACGACCACCTTGTGGTGGGGGGTGTGGGGGCATGCAGACACTAATGATATATATAATATCGTCATCATCATCTCCATTTTCCACGCCAGCATGGGTTAGATGAGTTGTCCCATTGTGAGATAAGCCATGTCAGATGACCACCTATTGCTCATACAGAACTGATTTTCACTTGGTGTCTATGTCTGGGTGTCCTTCCTAATGCCAACCATATTTTGTTGTGTTATCTACACGAACACTTTGCAGTGTGGGCTGGGTGCTTTTTGTCATGACACCTACATATATATATCAGAATGAAAGACAGACTGTATGATGCATGTATCCGAACAGCGATGTTGCATGGTAGTGAGACCTGGGCGCTGAAGGTGGAAGACTTATGTAGATTAGAGAGAAACGAAGCCTGCATGCTCCGATGGATGTGTAATAGTAATATACGTGAACGACAAAGCATAAATGAATTGAGAGAGAGACTCAGCATAAGAGGAATCAAATGCTGTGTGCAGGAGAGGTGGCTGCGCTGGTATGTGATGCGTATGAAGGATGACAGCTGCATAAAAAGGTGCAGAGCACTAGAAGTCGATGGAAACCGCGGAGTGGGGATACCCAAGATGACCTGGGATGAGGTGATAAAAGTCGACCTTACCCAATTACACCTCTCAAAGACAATGACACACGACCGTGACTTCTGGCGTCACGCAGTAATACAGAGTACCCGACCTCCCATGGGTACAAGCTGAAGCATATAGACAATATGCCCCCACACCCCCCACCGCAAGGTGGTTGTGGAGGTGCCACGGCAAAAAAGCACCCAGCCCACACTGTAAAGTGGACGTGTAGGCGTCACGAAAAAGCACCCAGCACTGACTGTAAATGAGGTTGGTGTTAGGAAGGGCATCCAGCTGTAGAAATCAAGCCAAATCAGTTCCTGTATGAGCAATGCATGGTCAGCCGACCAGACACTGCCCACAACAGGACAACCCGTCTAACCCATGCTAGCGTGGAAGAACGGACGTAAAACGGTGATGATGATGATGATGATGAATGCAAGAGCAAGAATAAGGGGCTCATTCTACTGACATGGCTTAAAAGAGGCTGTTTGCATAATTGCAAACGAATATTATTATTAATAATATTCGAAAAACTCAGATTACATTTATGTGTGTGTGCTTGTGTACATATATACATATGTATATATGTTATGTTTGTATATATCTGTATTTATCTGTATATGTATGTATTAGCATATTCATGGGTGAAAATGAATATATGTATACTGATTGTATATATTTGTATATATTCTGTATATTTGTTGGCCTGCTTGGCTGCATTTCAATATATATATATATAGAATATATATATATATATATCATCATCATCATCATCGTTTAACGTCCATCTTCCTCGCTTACATGGGTTTGGACGGGAATTTTCCCACTTGAGGCAAGATTTGTTGTCCTGCTCGTCTAGGACTGTCTGGCGGGTTTTCTACAGCTGGATGCCCTTCCTAACACCAACCACGTTTACAGTGTGGACTGGGAGGTTTTTACCGTGTTACCTACACGGCCACATTACAGCGTGGACTGTGTGTTTTTTTGTCGTGACACCTACACGTCTGGCGAGTTTTCTATGGCTGAGTGCCCTTCCTAACACCAACCACGTTTACAGTGTGGACT
>OZ024744.1:48649603-48654603 GCA_964016885.1 Eledone cirrhosa | reverse complement strand
CATACATATATATATATATATAATACATACATATATATATATATATAATACATACATATATATATATATAATACATACATATATATATATATATAATACATACATATATATATATATAATACATACATATATATATATATAATACATACATATATATATATATAATACATACATATATATATATATATAATACATACATATATATATAATACATACATATATATATATAATACATACATATATATATATATATATAATACATACATATATATATATATATATATATATATAATACATACATATATATATATATATAATACATACATATATATATATATATATATATGGGAACTCCTATACGCAGATGATCTAACGCTCATAGCTGAATCAATGACCGAACTAGAGAAGAAATTCCAAACATGGAAGCACGGCCTAGAGTCAAAAGGACTTAAAATTAACCTGGCTAAGACCAAAGTACTAGTTTGCAGGAAAGAAAACAAGGCGGCGGTCCCTTCTGGGAAATGGTCGTGCTCGGTGTGTAGGAAAGGCGTAGGTAGAAACTCCATTTTATGTCCTAAATGCAAAGTATGGGTGCATAAAAGATGTAGTGGGATCACAGGTAAGCTAACTAAGAACATAGATTTTACATGTGGCCGGCGTTCTGGTGCAATAAGTAGCAGCAAGTGCCCACAAAATACTAGCTCTTTCAATTGCGCAGAGGGTTCTATAGAAATAGTGGACAGCTTCCGTTACCTGGGCGATAAAATCAGCAGTGGGGGAGGGTGCTCTGAAAGTACTGTAGCTAGAGTCAGAACTGGTTGCAAAAAGTTCAGAGAGCTTATACAACTATTAGCTGCTAAAGGGTTCTCCCTAAAAATGAAAGGCAGGTTGTACGATGCCTGCATACGAACAGCAATGCTGCATGGCAGTGAGACCTGGGCATTGTGTGCAGAGGATATACGCAGACTAGAGAGGAACGAAGCTTGCATGCTCCGCTGGATGTGTAACAGTAATATACGTGAACGGCAAAGCATAAACGAACTAAGGAAAAAATTAGAGATAAGAGGGATCAGATGTTGTTTACTCGAGAGAAGGCTACGTTGGTATGGACACGTGATGCGCATGAAAGTCGATAGCTGTATAACAAAGTGCAGGGCAATAAAGATAGACGGTAGTCACGGAATAGGCAGACCTAGAAAAACCTGGGACGAGCTGATAAACTCCGACATCACACACTTACACCTCTCCAAGACAATGTCACTGGACCGAGACCTTTGGCGGTACTCAGTAACAGAGAAGACCCGCCTTACCTAAATATATAGTAAAACCTACTCCAGCCAGTAGGCATCTCTAACAAAATACACCCCGTCCCACCACCACCACCCCCACCCCATACACACCACCCCATACACACCACCCCGTTCTATGTAAAGTTATGTTGGTGCCGCGCCATCGAGGCCGAAACAAATGAGATCGTGTAGGTGTCACGACAAAAAAACACACAGTCCACGCTGTAATGTGGCCGTGTAGGCAACACGGTAAAAACCTCCCAGACCCACACTGTAAATGTGGTTGGTGTTAGGAAGGGCATCCAACTGTAGAAAACCTGCCAGACAGTCCTATGCGAGCAAGACAATCACTCTTGCCTCAAGTGGGACTACCCCCGTCCAAACCCATGCAAGCGTGGAACACGGACGTTAAACGTTGATGATGATGATGATGATGATGATGTATGTATTATATATATATATATATATATATATATATATATATATATATATATGTATGTATTATATATATATATATGTATATATATGTATGTATTATATATATATATATGTATATATATGTATGTATTATATATATATATATGTATATATATGTATGTATTATATATATATATATGTATATATATGTATGTATTATATATATATATATGTATATATATGTATGTATTATATATATATATGTATTATATATATATATATATATATGTATGTATTATATATATGTATTATATATATGTATGTATTATATATATGTATTATATATATATATGTATGTATTATATATATATCTATATATGTATGTATTATATATATATCTATATATGTATGTATTATATATATATATATATGTATGTATTATATATATATATATATATGTATGTATTATATATATATATAATATATACTGTGTATATATATAAGGCACATGGCTTAGAGCATTGGCCTTGCAATCGAATGGTTGTGAGTTCAATTCTCAGACCGTGTGATGTGTTGTTTCCTTGAGCAAGACACTTTATTTCACATTGCTCCAGTTTACTCAACTGTAGAAATGAGATGATAGGGACTGGGATCCCTATCATTCCACTGTAAAGTGGTCGTGTAGGTGCCACGGCAAAAAAGCACCCAGCACTCACTGTAAATGAGGTTGGTGTTAGGAAGGGCATCCAGCTGTAGAAATCAAGCCAGAATCAGTTCCCGTCCCACCCTTGCCAGCAGGGAAAAGCGGACGTAAAATGAAATGATGATGAAAATGATGATGATATATATATATATATATATATATGTATATATATATATATATATATTCACAGTTGGCAGGGCATCCAGATGTAAAATACTTGTCCAAATTTACAGTCCTCTCTGGAGCAATGCGCGACATGGCCAACTATGACTAGACTTACCTCTCGGCATGGACAACCTATCTATACCATGCAAGCATGGAAGAATTGACGCTAAACGGCTGATTATGATATATATATGTGTGTATATATATATATATATATATAAACAAAAATTAGAATTTGATTTATCATTCTCACATACCAGGTTACATAAATGTGTTTATGAGATTTATATTGAATAATAATAATTGTTTCTACTTTAGGCACAAGCCCATCAAATACCCAGTACATTACTGGTACTTTATTTTATCGACCCTGTAAGGATAAAAGGCAGAGTTAACCTCAAAGGGATTTGAACTCAGACCATAATGGGGATGTAACTATTCTAGAAAGCATGGCATCCGATCCTCTATTGATACTGCCAATTGACCAATAATAATAATAATATTGAATTTGTTTGTAAGCCAACCGCCTCATTATGCTATGTCTGAGTGAGAAATCAAATTCTAATTTTGTTTTTAATCTTTGGCAAAGCCAGCCGTAGAATCACTTGGTATGCAAATGAGGCTAATCAGCCGATGTATACTTACAAAAATACTATATATCTTCAACAGTTCAAGTAAGTGGCAGTGAGATACATAGTCCTGACAAAGGGCAATAACCCAGAAATATGTTGACTGTTCCTCGATTCCATTGCTAGAATGAATGGATGACAGGGGTCATAAAAAAACATATCATAATGAGGCTGTTTGCTTGCAAATGAATCAAATATTATTATTATTCTATATAAACTCATAAATATATATATTTATATATGTATATATATATATATATTGTAAATGTGGTTAGTGTTATGTTGGACATCAAGCTATAACAATCCTAGCCAAAATACAGTTCTGTCTGAGCAAGGTACTGCGTGGTCAGCTGGCCAGACTTGTCTCATGCAAGCATGAAAATAATGATGTTAAACAGTGATGATGCTGCTGCTGCTGCTGTTGATGATGATGATGATGATGATGATATATAGGTGTAACAATAAAAAGCGCCCAGTCCACATTGTAAAGTGGTCATGTTGGTAACACAACAAAAAGTATAATTCTAAATGGCCCAGCTTCATTATCTGAATATGAGACATCATTTAGGCGTTTTCATCAGGTGTTAATTGCAGAATTAGTTATATAATAGAACAGGATTTTGCTGAACACAGAGAATAGAAAATAAAGGACCAATTTTGATTGAGGATAGCTCACCAATTCCATGTTTTTGTAATAGCACTACACCCTACCTTAGCACTTCTGCTCTTCTCCACCTTGCTGAGCTTGTTCTCACTCTCAATTGTTTTTTTTTTCCAGAGAGTTTTACCATCTGGTCTCTGGGGTAGCCATAGGTACCAGAATGGGCCCTAACTATGCCAAATTATTTGTTGGCTACATTGAAGCTTTGAACCTTCTTCAGCACACTAGTCTGACCTCTGAACTATATGGTTGTTACATCAACGATTGTATCAGCATCACCTTTCTGTCTCAAGAACAGTCTTTTCATCCTGCCCTCACCTTCACCACCTCCGTCTCTGACTTTTCAGTCCAATTTCTCGACAACTCTTTCTCTCTATCGACTACATTCACCACCCCCATCTTCTATAAGCCCACCGATTCTCACTCCTACCTTGACTTCACCTCCTCCTATCCTATCCATATCAAACTCTCCATACCTCGCTTCCAATTCCTCCGTCTTCATCGGCTCTGTAACTAGGAGCATGATTTCATCACCCAATCCCAACACATGTCCTCCCGCTTCATCCAGCATGGATATCCCCCAGCCTGATCCAAGCTGCTTTCACCTGCACCTCCACCCATATACTCTATGCCCTCTAGTGTTCACTTTGTGGGTCCATATACATTGGACAAACAGGCTGCTACCAGACCATTTCACTGAACACTTGTGTGACATACAACTGGGCATAGATAACCCCACAGCTTGTGATTTCTACTCCCCAGGTCACTCCTCCCTACATGTCTTAGTTGTTGGTATCATTTTACATCCCGGTTTGTTGGTATCATTTTACATCCAGGACTAAGTAGTGTCCGATTTTCTGCCTTGGGACCAGTTTCCCTTGTGGACTCAAAACCCCTCCCCAATTTCTTTAATCTTGCACACATTCACTTGCACTTACTTCTATCCCCTAGCCACTGTCACCCATACTTCATCCAGTGTCACACATATGCATTCACCCCCTAGGTCCCTTCCTGTGGCTCTATTACGATCAGAAACACACACTCTTGCAGCTCATACAGACCAACAACACACACACAGACACACATGCACACACAGACACACATGCACGCATACGCACACACACACACACACACTC
>OZ024744.1:48609603-48642103 GCA_964016885.1 Eledone cirrhosa | reverse complement strand
CCAGTTGTTGGCCAGAGAGAAAGGTGCCCGACCTCAGTCCTTTCAGACGCGTCCACCATACAACCTCTTTCGCCATGGCTATTACGCACAGAAACACCGCCTCTGCTTCATCTTTGAAGGGGGGAGGCGGCTTGATCATTACAATAGACTCGGTGGTCAACCGGATCGGTCCCACCCTTGACAGCAGTTGTTCGACATAGCCCCACAGATCGGCTACGCCCGAGCAGTGTACTAATGCGTGTGCAACGGTTTCCTCGTCGCACACGCATCTGGGACAGATCTTTTTGGCGGGGTCCCTACCCGGGCGCCCGTGTCTGTAGAGCCTTTCTCGAACGGGTAAAGCCCCTCGGTAGCACTGCCAGGCCAGGGACTTCTGGAAGTTGTCCATAGGTCCCGGGCTAAATGTCCTACCGAAAAGGCTGGCCAGTTCGTCCTCCTCCATGTCTAGGGCTTCTCCGAGGGCGTCGTCGCACCTGCTGCGTACCAGCCCTCTATAGAATGTTGCGGTGGAGTCTCCACTGATAACCGGATCCGCCTGCCAGAGGGCGGTGAGCGCCTGGGCACACTCAGTGTGCCAGGCGCCCAGTTTTCTCGGTCTTTGCTTGACCCAGGATTGCAGCTCGGTGAGTGAGACGAGTCTGGGAAAGGTTCGTCTCACAAACGAGGCCCACACCGGTTGTCCGGTGAGGAATACGTAGAGGTGCCGTAGCCTTAATGCGTGTTTACGCATCATTAGCCACGGCATCCCCAGCCCTCCTTTCGAAGGGTGTTGACAGCAGATGGATCTCCTCACCATAGGAGCCCGCCTCTTCCAAAGGAATTGGAAGAGCGCGCGCTCCATCTTGGTGAGGGTTTCCCTTGGGCAGGGCACTACGGTCAGGCGGTAGTAGATGACGGACGCTATGTAGGTGTTCGCCACCTCCGCCCGACCTTTCAGGGATAGTTTGCAACTGGCCCACTTCTGGGTCAGTGCAAACACTCTGTTCGTAACCTCCGCCCAGTTTTTCTCCACCTGGAGGTCCGGTCCGAACCAGACCCCGAGCAACTTCACCGGGCCCTCCGTCCAGCGTCCGACGACGCTATCGGAGGGCATCGGTCTGCCCCTCCACGTGCCGAGTTGCAAACCGATCGACTTGTCCCGGTTCAGCTTAGCCCCTGTGAACTTTTCGTACTCCTCCAGTAAGGTGCCGACCGCCTCGATTTCGGAGGCCGTCGACACCATTACTGTCACGTCATCGGCGTAGGCCGACACCGCTTTCCGCAATCCCGGTTCCAAAGGGATGCCCTGCAACAACTCCAACTTCCGCAGTAGTGGCTCGAGAGTCAATACATACAGAAGGGAGGAGAGAGGGCACCCTTGTCGGATGGACCGCGCGATTTTGAACGGCTCCGAGAGGTAGCCGTTCACCTTGACCCTAGAGCAGATGCGGCTGCTGTGCATAGCAGTGATCCAGCCCCTGAAAACGGGTCCGAAGCCTGCCGCCGCTAGCACCGCATCCAGGTAACCATGGTCGACCCTATCGAACGCCTTAGATTGATCCAAGTTGATCAGAGCCCCACCAAAGCCGGGTTCGTTCCCAACCCTCTCTATGATGTATCGCATGAGGTGGAGGTTGTCATGGATGGACCTGGACGGGATAGCGCATGTCTGCGCATCTCCCACCAGGTTGCCCACGACAAGCGCCAACCTCTTTGCTAGCACCTTGGCCAAAATCTGTAACTCTGTATTTAGCAGTGTTATGGGCCTGAAGTTACTTATTTCGTCCCCCTTGTTCTCGTCCTTCCTCGCTAGCGTGACTACGCCCTTGGTCACAGTACAGGGAATTCTCCCGTTCTGTTGCCAGTTGCAGTAGACCGCCTCGAGGAGATCGGGGAACAAGTCCGGCATAGCTAGATATAATTCGTAAGGAAGACCATCGAGACCCGGGGATTTGCGTTTGCCGCATTGGCTCAGCACGTCCTCTATCTCAGCGGCCGAAATCGGCTCCTCGCAGGACTTCGCCTCCCTGTCCGAGAGGCGCGGCAGGCCGTCGAGGTATGGACCGAAGTCCACGTTCCCAACCGGCTCCCCGCCCCTCCCGAACAGTCGGGCAAAGTGCCTTTGAAAGGCCTCACACATCTGCTTAGGCTCAAGAATCGCCCGTCCATCCAGGTCTCGCAAAGACCGGATGGTGGATTTAGTTCCACTGTTGGCCTCTGTCACGCGGGCCCAGCTAACAGCTTTGGTCCCCTCGTTCCCTAGAGCACGTATTTTACTTCGGACAACGCAGCCTTCGTGCTTCGCGTCGAAAAACTGGCTCAAAGCCGTTCTCGACGCTAGCACTCTGGCCACGTCGCCGCTTCTAATTGCCTCTTCTACTCTATCTATTAGCTCCCTTTCCTTCCTATTCCTATCCGCAGCTAGAACCTTACTAAATTCTATCGAGACTACTCTAATCTCTCTCTTTAGAGATACCCACCACCTGCTGTTGACGATCGCTCCAGTCAACCGTTCCTTAACTAACGTACTAATCCGATTCCTGTAGGCTCTACTTGCCGGCAAGGACAAGTTGAGCTTCCAGTAACCGGGGCCCTGTCTATGAGTTCTGTCAAGGTTGACCATGCAGGTCACTAATTTGTGGTCTGAATAGCCAACAATGCGCATTTTTGGACAACTTAAAAATTCCTTATCCTTAATTCTAACTAAGAACCTATCTAGGTACGACCTAGATGATCCGCTACGATTTGCCCAAGTCCAGGTTGGCGCAGTCGGAAAATCTAGTCGATATCTATCGGCCAGGTCAAATCGACCGATTAACCCTTTGAGGCTATTACACCCCTCTCTATCGGGGCAGGCCCCTACGTAGTCCCAACGTGCATCTAGGATACCATTCCAGTCCCCCACTAATAGCAAGGAGCGGGACGTCCCTAGAAAAGTCTCCAGACGATGGAAGAAGTCCGGCCGCATTGACCCGAAAGGGCCGTAGGCGGCTACCAACCTAAACGCTCCGCCTTTACCACTGCCAAGGTCCAGAACCACTAGTCGACCCTCCGGGTCCAAATGTACCATCTGTGTTGCGAGACCCAGATGTTTTTGCAGCAGAACGACAACTCCACCCCCACCTCCAGGCTGACAGAGAGATGCGTGCATCTCAAAGTCATCAAAGGTGGGGGCCAGCTGTCGCACGTTGCTGATCCGGGCCTCGCAAATAACCATCACATCTATACGTTGTGACCTGAGGTCATTTAGAAGCATTGCTTGCTTCCAAGTTGAGCCCAGGCCACGCGCATTTAAACAGCCTACTCTTAGCATAGCCATGTTGGTGGTGAAGAGAAAAGGCACTTACCTCTCTGCGTCCCGGGTATCGGGCTGCACAATTTCCATTAGGGTGGGGGATGGGTTGTTGGGTGGGGTGGTGGTTTGTGGAAGTGTGGGGGCATCAGTGTGTTGTGTGGTTGGGGAGCTTGGAGTTGTGAGGGTGTTTGGGGAGGGGGTGGGATAGTTTTTTAGGAGGACTCGGTTAATGGGCCCGACGCAGGGGGGACCCACGTCCTCTTTAAAATTGTTTTTTAAAGTTTTATAGGTGTCCTGTGGGGCCTTAATCATTTTGAGGTGGGGGAAATCCCCTGCCTGGGTGAAGTTAGGCCCTTGTGTTTTTATTAGATTGTTGTTGTACACAATGTTTAACAGTTTTTTGTTTCTTGTATTTATGTATGTGTATGCATGTTTTTGTTTTTGTGTGGTGTTTTTTGTTTGCTGTTGTGAGCTCTTTTGTGTTGGTGTCAGTGTTATGTTTTGGGGAGGGGTTTTTTTCATTTGTGTGTCTGAGGTGTGTTTTCTTTTTTTTCTTTTGATTGTGTGGAAGTGCTCCTCCTCGTCTGACGACGAACTAGGGTCATCTTCCGCGTTGGAGGGGAGGGGTATATTTTCGGGTTGTGTTTGCGGTACGGGTGTTTTGGAAATTGTTTTTGTTTTTTGAGTGGAGGGGATGGGTTGGACATTGTTTTGTTTTGGTTTGAGCTGTGGTGGTTGTTTTTGTAGTGGTTGTTGTGGTGATTGTGTTGGTTGTGCAGTTGTTGGTGGTGTAGGCAGGATTGGGGTTTTCTTATTAAGTTGGGGACAGACAGCCCTCAGGTGACCTCTGGTTCCGCAGAGGTAACACGAGGGCCGTCTACCCTCAACGGTAATGTTGATGAAGGTTAGATCATCCAGTATGACGCGTTCAGGGATCTGGGCGATCCTTTCGGGCCTCATTTGAACTACAAGTTCGAGGCTCGTTCCACTGAACGCGTCACCCGATGCCTTTCCCATGGACACCAGCATGTCATCCTCCAGGTCCAGAAAACCTGTCAAAACCCACCATATGTCCATAATCGGCAGGATGGTGTGGATTTTTATTTTTTGTGTTCTTCTACCCATGTACGTAGGGTAGAAGGTGTATGCGGTGGATGTGATTGGTTTGATGGACAGTTTCACTGCTGTGTCCCTGTCCTTCATGAGAATGGATAGACTCCCGTAGAGTCTATCCTTCTGAATGAAGGTGATGTCCTTCATGACGTCTTTTAAAACCAGCTCTATCTCGCTCTGTGATGGTTGAGCTGGTTTTTTACTTTTGTTCGAGATTGTCCTAAACATGACCGTGTTTAGGAGTCTCTGGCTTTTTAGTTCCGGGGGGGAATGGATTGTGAATGAACCATTTTCCCCGTACACTATATATTTTTTCGCATCCGCCAGTAGCTCCTTCGCTTTTGTTATATCTACTGGCAGTTAGTCGAGGGTTTTCCTTGTCGTCTCGGCGAAGGAGAAATTTTGTTTGTTTGTGTTGTTGTTGTCGTTGGTGGTGTTGTTGTTATCATTGTTGTTGTTGTCACCGTTATTGGTCTTGTTGTTGTTATTGTTATTGTTATTGGTGTTGTTTTCTACCGTCGCATTGTTGTTGTTGTTGCTGTTGGTTCTTTGGGTTGTTGCCATGGTAACGTCAAGTTGTCGGTTAACAGGTGGAGAGAATTCTTCCTCTGGCTGACCTATCTTCTTGACCTCTGCTACTGTGACAGTGGCAGGGGGAAGCTGTAAGTTCATCTTCCCCTTTCCTCCTTCGAATTTTGGTGAAGAAGCTTCGGCCATTTAAAAAAATATTGACTTTTCAACAAGAAAAAACTTTTTTTAACTATTTCGCCTAAAGGCGTAGAATATTTTGAGAGACTGACCAGATCAAAGTTTGACCTGGCAGTCCCTCTACAAAATGGTACAAAAATTAAAGTTATCAGACAAGAATTTCTATAGAAATTTAAACAGAACTTACTCAGCAAGTTATACGCGTGTGTCCATCCCAGAGATAGATAGATAGATGGATAGATAGATAGATAGATGTTTAGATGGATGGTTGGGTGGATGGATGGATGGATGGATGGCTGGCTGGATGGGTGGGTGGATAGATGGATAGATAGATAGATAGATGTTTAGATGGATGGTTGGGTGGATGGATGGATGGATGGGTGGGTGGATAGATGGATAGATGGATAGATAGATGTTTAGATGGATGGTTGGGTGGATGGATGGATGGATGGATGGCTGGCTGGATGGGTGGGTGGATAGATGGATGGATAGATAGATAGATGTTTAGATGGATGGTTGGGTGGATGGATGGATGGATGGATGGATGGCTGGCTGGATGGGTGGGTGGATAGATGGATAGATAGATAGATAGATGTTTAGATGGATGGTTGGGTGGATGGATGGATGGATGGCTGGCTGGATGGGTGGGTGGATAGATGGATAGATAGATAGATAGATGTTTAGATGGATGGTTGGGTGGATGGATGGATGGATGGATGGCTGGCTGGATGGGTGGGTGGATAGATGGATAGATAGATAGATAGATGTTTAGATGGATGGTTGGGTGGATGGATGGATGGATGGATGGATGGATGGGTGGGTGGATAGATGGATAGATAGATGTTTAGATGGATGGTTGGGTGGATGGATGGATGGATGGATGGGTGGGTGGATAGATGGATAGATGGATAGATAGATGTTTAGATGGATGGTTGGGTGGATGGATGGATGGATGGATGGATGGGTGGGTGGGTGGATAGATGGATAGATAGATAGATAGATGTTTAGATGGATGGTTGGGTGGATGGATGGATGGATGGGTGGGTGGGTGGATAGATGGATAGATAGATATATTTCTTTTATTTGCCACTAGGGCATCAAAAGTGGGACAAGTACAAAGGGGGGAGTTTACACAAAAAGGCGTCCTCAATAAGGAGAAGGCAATAACAAAATATAAAAATAAAATAAGATATAACAAAAAATAAAATTTTTAACAAAATCCTCAATAGAGAGGAGGCGCCTTGGGGGGTCGCACACACCCCCGAAAAAAGTGTGCAACCCTTCTCCTCAGGAGCACAGAGAAGGGGTGCTCCCTTGGTCTTTTATCTTCCTCACCTATAGTCTGATGTAGAGTGAAGGCCCATTCACACGGGCCATTCTCGCCACTTTCACCCATCTTTCATAGAAACGGCTGGGGTGCAGCACCTCTCTCTCCATCCTGATCCTTCTTCCGAAATGATATCGGAAGAAACGGACCAGTTGTTGGCCAGAGAGAAAGGTGCCCGACCTCAGTCCTTTCAGACGCGTCCACCATACAACCTCTTTCGCCATGGCTATTACGCACAGAAACACCGCCTCTGCTTCATCTTTGAAGGGGGGAGGCGGCTTGATCATTACAATAGACTCGGTGGTCAACCGGATCGGTCCCACCCTTGACAGCAGTTGTTCGACATAGCCCCACAGATCGGCTACGCCCGAGCAGTGTACTAATGCGTGTGCAACGGTTTCCTCGTCGCACACGCATCTGGGACAGATCTTTTTGGCGGGGTCCCTACCCGGGCGCCCGTGTCTGTAGAGCCTTTCTCGAACGGGTAAAGCCCCTCGGTAGCACTGCCAGGCCAGGGACTTCTGGAAGTTGTCCATAGGTCCCGGGCTGAATGTCCTACCGAACAGGCTGGCCAGTTCGTCCTCCTCCATGTCTAGGGCTTCTCCGAGGGCGTCGTCGCACCTGCTGCGTACCAGCCCTCTATAGAATGTTGCGGTGGAGTCTCCACTGATAACCGGATCCGCCTGCCAGAGGGCGGTGAGCGCCTGGGCACACTCAGTGTGCCAGGCGCCCAGTTTTCTCGGTCTTTGCTTGACCCAGGATTGCAGCTCGGTGAGTGAGACGAGTTTGGGAAAGGTTCGTCTCACAAACGAGGCCCACACCGGTTGTCCGGTGAGGAATACGTAGAGGTGCCGTAGCCTTAATGCGTGTTTACGCATCATTAGCCACGGCATCCCCAGCCCTCCTTTCGAAGGGTGTTGACAGCAGATGGATCTCCTCACCATAGGAGCCCGCCTCTTCCAAAGGAATTGGAAGAGCGCGCGCTCCATCTTGGTGAGGGTTTCCCTTGGGCAGGGCACTACGGTCAGGCGGTAGTAGATGACGGACGCTATGTAGGTGTTCGCCACCTCCGCCCGACCTTTCAGGGATAGTTTGCAACTGGCCCACTTCTGGGTCAGTGCAAACACCCTGTTCGTAACCTCCGCCCAGTTTTTCTCCACCTGGAGGTCCGGTCCGAACCAGACCCCGAGCAACTTCACCGGGCCCTCCGTCCAGCGTCCGACGACGCTATCGGAGGGCATCGGTCTGCCCCTCCACGTGCCGAGTTGCAAACCGATCGACTTGTCCCGGTTCAGCTTAGCCCCTGTGAACTTTTCGTACTCCTCCAGTAAGGTGCCGACCGCCTCGATTTCGGAGGCCGTCGACACCATTACTGTCACGTCATCGGCGTAGGCCGACACCGCTTTCCGCAATCCCGGTTCCAAAGGGATGCCCTGCAACAACTCCAACTTCCGCAGTAGTGGCTCGAGAGTCAACACATACAGAAGGGAGGAGAGAGGGCACCCTTGTCGGATGGACCGCGCGATTTTGAACGGCTCCGAGAGGTAGCCGTTCACCTTGACCCTAGAGCAGATGCGGCTGCTGTGCATAGCAGTGATCCAGCCCCTGAAAACGGGTCCGAAGCCTGCCGCCGCTAAGATGTTTAGATGGATGGTTGGGTGGATAGATAGATAGATAGATGTTTAGATGGATGGTTGGGTGGATGGACGGATGGTTGGTTGGATGGTTGGGTGGATGGATGGATCAGGATTATAGCAGTTTTAAACTAGTAAAACAATTATTCATCTGTCTGCCTGTCTGTCTGCCTGTCTGTCTGCCTGCCTGTCTGTCTGCCTGTCTGTCTGCCTGCCTGTCTGTCTGCCTGTCTGTCTGCCTGTCTGTCTGGCAGTCTGTCTATCTATCTACCCATGCATCTCTTTAGTAAGACATTCACAAGAGTATTTGATATTTGGGATAGTAGAGTGTAATATATATAAGTCTGGAATCTGCTGTTGAGTCCAGACTCTCTCATAGATAAACAGACAGGCAGACCGACAGTTAGACAGAAGACAGACAGACAGACAGACATACCTAGATGGACAGATGAATGGATATTTAGGTAAATCGATAAATAGATAAATAAATAAAGCGTTTTTAGAAAAATATAAACACTTTAAACAAGTTATTTTTTGTCATAGTTAAGATAATTGTTTCTACTTTTGGCACAAGGCCAGCAATTCACCAGTGTATTACTGGTACTTTATTTTATCGACCCTGTAGGGAGGAAAGGCATAGTTAACCTCAGCGGGATTTGAACTCAGAATGGCAAGGGCCATAACTCTATGCATCAAAGCATGGTGTCCGGCCCTCTACCGATACTGCCGATCCACCACACTGTATAATTGTTTCTACTTTAGGCACAAGGCCAGCAATTACCCAGTACATTACTGGTACTTTATTTTATCGACCCCCGTAAGGATGAAAGGCAAATTCAACCTCGGCGGGATTTGAACTCAGATCGTAAAGGGGTGTAACTTTGCTGGAAATCATGGCGTCCGACCCTCTACCGATACTGCCAATTCACTGCAGTTAAGATAATGTTTGGAAGGTAACTCAACTGAGGTTCTTACATAAAATTATGATGGTATGTTTTTTGGGGGGGATAAACATAAGCAATTTAACTCTTTTAACTAAACAGTTTTGTTTTACAAAAGAGTTCAGACAGGGTTTGGTTTTGCAGGGTTAAAACTTTAGTATGCTTAAACATTTAAGTTGTTCAGTAAAAGACAAAGAAAAATGTCTTTAGCCAAAGGCATTTTTCTCTGAAATTTAGCTGTACCCAGTGAACTTATAATCTGTAATAAGCTGTAGGTGTGTGTGTGTTTGTAATAATGTATGTATATATATATATATATATATATATATATACAAACATATGTATATATACACACACATATATTACACATTGTACTAGACAATATACAGACTCTCATCCAACAATAACAAATAAACCTATACAAATACATATACACACATTTATACATATATATATATATATACACACATACATACATACATATATATATATATATATATATATATATATATATATATATATACAGATGCACACAAATTGATAAGCTAAACACAGAAGGTAATTAAATTGTAGATAACACAGTGATTAATGTCTATATATACCCTGCTAATGGAAAATAGATAACATGCTGATTATACATACATACATGTGTGTATATGTATATATACAGGTATGTATGTGTGTATCTATATAGGTATGTACGATTGTGTGTCCATATGTGTGTGTATATATATATATGCATACGTACAAATATATATACAGCACCACCAAACACATCATATCCCCCATCACACCCACATCACCCCATTTACATACACACTGGCTCATATATACACATACACACAAGGACACGCAAGCACATGCAAGCGCACGCAAGCATACACACGCACATACACACACACACACATATATATATATACATACACACATACATACACACACACACACATACATACATACATACATACATACATACATACATACATACATACATACATACATACATACATATATATATCAGAATTGAAGCAGAATGGATGCAGTAAAAACCAGTTAGACCATTACTCACCAGAGTACTTGATACTTGCAGTAGTAGAGTGGGTAATGTGAAAAATTTCAGGACCCCGATGGCTGAACTCCGGCCACGTTAAAGAGTTCATTTGCCAACCAGTTGGTTCTGGGTTCACAGCACCCTGGGTCATAGTCTCCTCCTATGACTTCGAGTTTAGTTGATGAATGCCTTTCGAATGGAAAGAAACTTTTGACACCCTACCCCAACCATATCATCATCATCATCATCATCATCATATATATATATATAGTTTCGTTGACAAATATATCAATATGCCCAGACATGCAGATATATTGCCCTTCGTATGACAGTGTGGTTTTAGTTCAATGTAGGATAACTAGTATACTACAGAGCCGTTATAGTTATAGGAATAACCAATGAGTGCTTAGAAATACATTGTTTTATTAGCTAACAGTGTTTCATCTCCATACCCCATGGCAGGAATCATCAGAGCCTATAAACAAGAGTATATCAGTAGTTGCATGCTCCATCGAGCTGCGTCACCAGAACAAGGTTAAAGGACCAGCAGGGGGGACCCGAGGCCAGCGCTATATGGAAAAAGACAGAATACATGATGCACATGTCATAAACTGTCTTAAAAAATTTTAAAATTACACCAAAAGTTTATCACTTAAATGGTGCAATAGATGATAAAGAGGTTGGGAGAGGGTAGCAAGAGATGAGTGAGGTTACTCAGCATGATCAGAAACAATAATAAAATAATAAAAAAATAATAAAAAAGTACAAAAATATAGGGATAAGAAAAGAGATAAATATAAAAATACAAAACAATAAAGGAACAAAAAGCCCGGAAACCCCCCAAAATATAAGACAAAGCAAAGCATAGATACATCAAATCATAAGAAGTGCAAAAAGAGGGTGTACAGGCAGATTAAGACAGTTTGCAAGCATGAGTTTGTGAAAAGAATAGTTGGTTAGCAGTGGTGCAGCCTTACATGTATGATAGTCCATATGAGGGATGGTGTACTCCAATTATATCGCCTTGTAACAGGTCGATCCTCCTTATCATATTCGCACCCTACGAACCACATCGATATGTTCCAGTGAGATAACACTATTTTTCCAAAAGCTATACCCAGGGGATTTATCACCATGGGCGGTCTGGGATTTACACCTAAAATCTACAAAAAAAAATAAAAGAAAGTACGACGAGTTAAAGAAATGTATGGTACATATACAGCCGGCACAGATATGAGGAAATTGAAAACACGCCAGGTCCGCAGAAACTGGCATTCCCCAAAATCCTCACCTTCGGTCGCTAAATCCAACGTGCCAGGTGAAATTCACTGTATGTCCAAGTTGACGTTCAACCAAT
Source organism: Eledone cirrhosa (assembly GCA_964016885.1). NCBI lineage: Eukaryota > Metazoa > Mollusca > Cephalopoda > Octopoda > Eledonidae > Eledone > Eledone cirrhosa. The sequence goes on along the minus strand of OZ024744.1, from coordinate 48,630,698 downwards.
GTATCGCACCACATACAACTGTACCACAGTAAATACAAATCGTGATGGCTATCCCGTTACATATAGGGAAAAAGTGTATATAGGAAACTCCGCTTCCAGAATCACATATGGCAGAATGAGCATATATTGTTATACTAATAGGCGGGTTTATTATATTGACATTATGTGCATCATTCATTTTATGACATTATGTGCATCATGTATTCTGTCTTTTTCCATATAGCGCTGGCCTTGGGACCCCCTGCTGGTCCTTTAACCTTGTTCTGGTGATGCAGCTCGATGGAGCATGCAACTATTGATATACTCTTGTTTATAGGCTCTGATGATTCCTGCCATGGGGTATGGAGATGAAACACTGTTAGCTAATAAAACAATGTATTTCTAAGCACTCTTTGGTTATTCCTATAACTATATATATATGTATATATAGTGACGAAACATAAGTCAATTGCATGAACTCATAATCCTTTATTTACTATATATATATCACCTTGATCACCTTGACTGACCAGTCTGTCGGGCACCATTCGGCGCCGCTGGTCACAGCACGTGCTGTTTTTAGCCATACGATGACGCCATCCTACTGGCTGGGCAGGCAGGCCATAAGTCTAAAGTCTGTCTTAAGCCAGAAGGCTTATTTGGCCGGTGCTTATCCCGGTTTCATGACGTGAAGCAACTGAGAGTACAAGACTCCCCCTGGACAGGACGCCAGTCCATCACAGGGTTAAACCTCCAGCTATTGCTGGTACTCATTTTCAGCTGAGTAAACTGGAGCAACGTGAAATAAAGTGTCTTGCTCAAGAAACAACACATCACCTGGTCCGAGAATTGAACTCACAACCTTTCGATTGCAAGCCTACTGCTCAAGGCCATGCACCTTCACATATATATATATATGTGTGTGCGTGAGTGTGCATATATATATATATATATATGTGTGTGTGTATATATAGCTTAAATTTAATCTGTTCTTATAATCTTCAGCCATAGCATCTCTCCATTTGTTATGGTCCTTTGTCATCTCCTCTGTGAGCTTCAGCAATCTGAGACCAACGCTTACTACCCCCATGCATGTTTTTCCGTGGTCCTCCTCTAATATAAACAAATATATATATATTTCATCATCATCATTTTCATGTCCACTGTTCTATGTTTGCATGGGTTGGAAGGGTCCTTTTCAACACAGTATCTCTCCACTCATTGTGTTCTTTTGTCATCTCCTCAGTGAGTTTCAGTGATTTGAGGTCAGCTCTCAGCACCTCCACCCACATTTTCTTTGGTTTATCTCTAATACATTTCCCTTCCACTGGAATTTCCTGACACTTCTTCACTCTGTAATCATGTGAATGTGTGTGTGGAAATATGTGTGTATGTGAGTGTATCTGGGTGTGTACATCTGTGTGTGTAATGTATATATTCTTTTATTCTTTTACGAATTTCAGTCATTAGACAGTGGACATGCTGTAGTATGGCCTTGATTCAATGGATAATTTTGATCCGAGTACAGTTTTTTTTCAAGTCTCTTACTTATTTGATCTATGTCCTATTTTGTTGAACTGTAAGTTATACTATATAAACACTTGCACACACACGCGCACTCAAACACACACACACACACACGCGCACTCAAACACACACACACACACACACACACACACACACACACACACACACACACACACACACACACACACACACACACACACACACACACACACACACACTATCACACTCACACACACAGACACACACACTCATAAACAATGTGTAACATGGTGGGCCTTGCTTCATGAATTACAGGACCAACTCTTTTTACTAGCTGAGTTGACTGGGACAATGTAAACTAATGCATATTGCTCAAGGGCACAACATGCTGACTGGTCAGGGAATCAAACTAATGAGCCTATGGTCATGAGCTCAACACTAAGACTACCTTCACTAATGTATATATAACAATACAAGGACAATTTGTTAAGCCTTCATTACGTTTATTGATTGGTGACGCGCATTTCGCTATCAAGGTTGTATCTGTAACGCTCGTCGGAACTCTGTTGTTGTAATGACAGAATGGTCCGCAGAGGTCTGACGAGCTTTTGATTCCAGAGTTGGGCCAGATCGATACAAATCGAACCTTGAGCTGATCAATAGCGAAACACGCATCAGCAATTAATAAACGTAATGAAAGCTTACACTCTGTCTAGCTCTACACCTTGCCACTGATGTGAACCTAAACATCTAGTGCTCACCTGGGTGAACCTACAGTAACTTGATGTTACACTCCCTGGATATATATATATATATACATATACACATATAGATATACATATACACACAAACGCTTAAGCAGTATTTATATAGTTGTCAGGGCTTTTGTGTCTCAGATAGATCTGTTGATCTGTCTATCTGTCCTAATATATACATATAAGAAGGCTGGATTCCAATATATTCCTTTAATGTTGCATAAATACACAATGCATATTTCTATGTCATTGGATTATGATGCAAGACATCAGGTGTAATGAACATAAAAGATTTAAAAGATTTAGTTCACTAATCCCCACTGGATTATGGTAAAATATAAACAAAGAATTGATATCGAAGTGGCCCTTGTTCAGAATTGCAATCACTGCAACAGATGGCCATCTTTTTCATTGAAGTATTTAACTCTGTTCCTGCACCAACCATGAGATACCACATTTATGATGGAGGATACACATAACATTGCATATTGTATAGGGTCTGCAATTTGGGTTGACTAGGTCTACTCAGTTAAACCCTCCAACATTAGCAGAATATATATACATGGCTTAGTGGTTAGAGCATTGGCCTTGCAATCGAAACGTTGTGAGTTCAATTCTCAGACTGGGTGATGTGTTGTTTCCTTGAGCAAGACATTTTATTTCACATTGCTTCAGTTTACTCAGCTGTAGAAATGAGATGATAGGGACTGGGGTCCATATCACCACTGCAAAGTGGTCGTGGAGGTGCCATGGCAAAAAAGCACCCAGCACTCACTGTAAATGAGGTTGGTGTTAGGAAGGGCATCCAGCTGTAGAAACCAAGCCAGAATCAGTTCCCGTCCCACCCTTGCAAGCAGGGAAAAGCAGACGTAAAATGATGATGATGATGATGATATATATATATATATAAGAAATGTAATCTGAGTTTTTCAAATATTAATAATAATATTTGATTCATTTGCAATTATGCAAACAGCCTCTTTAAAGCCATGTCAGTAGAATGACCCTGATATTCTTGCTCTTGTGTTCCCATGTAAACAGAACTGCAGACTCTAATGTTTCTGGGTATTACCCTTCATCAGTACTGTCAGAGCTAGTGAAAATATATGATATTTTCTGGAATATACAGTGATTTACATATTAGCAGACTAGCTGATCAGTCAGATCTGCATATTAGCAGATCCACTGATCAACCAGATTTACATATCAGCAGATTGGCCAGTCAGTTTCATCTATACTGGTAATTAATGGCCAGCTTTGCCATATTCAAATAGTTTATTACTCTACATGGATGAATACAATAAATGTAATCTGAGTTTTTTTAATATTAACAATAATATTCGATTCGTTTTTTGTGTAGATAAGTGTACAAACTAAAGTAAAACAAGATTGCTTACCAAAGTATTTTTCTCAACATGGTTCTTGTAGGTTACAGTAGTACTCCAATAAGAGGGATCAGATTATAGTATCCAGGTGGAAGATCATGGATTAATAATATTTTTAAAAGTATAGGAAAAACAAACACTAGGGGTGAAGTATAGAAAAAGAACAAAATTTTGATAAAATTCTTCATTTTTTCTATACTTCACGCCTAGTGTTTGTTTTTCCTACACATCTAAATATATATATGTATATATATTTATATATATATATATATATATATATATATATATATATATATGTATATATATTTATATATATATATATATATATTTATATATATATATATATATGTATATATATTTATATATATATATATATATATATATATATGTATATATATTTATATATATATATATATAGAGAGAGAGAGAGAGAGAGAGAGAGAGAGAGAGAGAGAGAGAGAGAGAGAGAGAGAGAGAGAGAGAGAGAGAGAGAGAGAGAGAGAGATGTAAAATTCGATGACAGCGCCAAGGGGTTTTGGCTTGTGTATTCAGCAAGCCTTTTCAAGGGTGAAGTCATATATATATATATCTAGGCGGGTAAAATTCATGAGATCCATGGACGAGTTCTCTCCAGCGGTCTCTATCCCTCATTATCGCTGCCATGTCCTGTGTTGCCAAGAGACCGGTGTCTGTCCTTAGGGCATCAACACATGTCGACCTTGGTCTCCCTTTTCTAGTGTGTCCAAGAAGGGGCTCCCACAGGAGCACTGAATGCAGTGTCAACACTGGATGTCGGTGAGCATATCCAGCTAACCTCAGTCTTGGGAGGCTCCTGTACAGCTCTGAGTTCTTTCCCCTTAGTGTATACTGTGTATACTGATTAATGTTCAGAGCCATCCTCAGCATTCTCGTGTAGCACCCATCCACAATCTGAGTGAGTTTCTTGGTCAGTGTCTAAATCTCAGACTCGTGTATATATATATATATATTATATACGTATGAATGCAAAAGGCAAACAGAAATAACAAAACAAATGACACAGTACAATGAAGAAATATATTATTAGTTTTATGCTTGAGATAGTAGGAAAAGGTGTTAAGGGTTCAGATGCTAATCCTTCATCAGAAGTAAGAATGAGAAATTAAAGAAGAAATAGAAAGATTTAGGAGACAAGTAGGGTAGAAATGGAAAAGAAAAACCTTTTTTAGAGAAAAATAACAGGTTCCTTCATATTGCCATCTTTTGAAATATATAAATATATATATATGTAATGTGCAAGAGAGGAGATTGCATTGGTATGGGCATGTAGTGCGTATGAAGATGACAGCTGTATAAAAAGGCACAGGATGCTCAAAGTTGTTGGAATTTATGGAGTAGGAAGACCTGGGAAGACTTGAGATGAGGTGATAAAAACTGACCTTGCACAATTACACCTGATATACAGACGATGATACAGAATTGAGATCTCTGGTGTTATGCAGCAATGCAGAAGACTCACCTTCCCATGTACACAGGTTGAAGCATGCGACTAGTATGCACTACTTTTCCTTACCTCCCGTTCCCTTTTCCATACAACTCCCATGCCCTAACACCCCAACCTTCATCCACCTACTCCCCACTAAATCTACCTATCCAATCCCCAAGTACATCTCCCACTCTGCTCCCAGTCCACACTGTGGTCATTTTTGGTGTCTCGACAAAACGCACCCAGCCTACACTTTAAAGTGGTTATGTTGGTGACATGACAAAAAGCACCCAGTGCTCACTGTAAAGTGGATGTGTAGGTGTCATGACAAAAAGCACTCAGCACACACTGTAAATGTGGTTGTGTTGGTGTCACAAAAAAAAGCACCCAGTACACTGTAAATATGGTTGTTGCTAGGAAGAGTATCCAACTATAGAATCCGAGCCCAAATCACTTTGTATGAGCAAAACATGGTCACCTGACCTGGCATATATCATAACAGGACAACTTGTCTAACCCATGCTAGCTTGGAAAAATGTATGTATAATGTATAATGTTTATCTTTCCCAAGTTGGCATGAACTAGACAAGCTGTCACATTATGAGACAAGTCAGGTCAGATGACCATGTCTTACTCATATGGATCTGTATTTTGGCTTGGCTTCTATGACTGGATGCTCTTTCTAACACCAACTATATTACTCTCTTGATTGAGTGCTTTTTATCATGGTCCTATAATACCATTGTACTATAACACCCATATATATATATATATATATATATATATATATATATATATATATATATATATATATATCCCCTTGTTTGCTGAAAATTTATGTAAGCGACATTGTCGCTACTTTAAAACATTAGCGTATAGTATTCAAAATGCTTTTAATTAAGCATACAGTGTATTGCAAAATACACTGTATATACATTCATATATATATATATAATGAAAATAAAAAGTTACGGGCGAAAGAGGGTATTATCCATCATCAGGTGTGTCTGCTAGGAATCATATATATATATATATATATATATATATATATATATATATATATACGTATATATATATATATATATATATATATACGTATATATATATATATATATTATATACACACAGGCATATATATATATGTGTAGATATATACATGTGTGTAGATTATATATGTGTGTAGATTATCATCATCGTCATCATCAACATCATTTAACGTCTATCTTCCACGCTACATATGTATGTATGTATGTAGATTGCAAGTGAAATCAGGGGTAACCACAGTTAAAAAGGTACTCAATACATTAGTAGAGTGTAATGATGATTTCATATGAATGAAACAGTTCTAGTCCTGTAAAAGCCATTTCTATATTAAATGATATATATATACACACACACACACATACTCACACACACATACACACAAATGCGCGCACACACACACACACAAACACACATACACATTTCCATTAACCCTATTAAAATAGTTGTTCTCAACGCGGAAACTGGGAACTCGTTAAGATACTCTCTGAGTTTAGAATCTTCATTTAATAGCTGTCTCTGTAATCACTGCTAATTGTATTGAAGTGGTGGTAGTAGTGATGGTGGGAATGATAATTTCCATAATTGCTTTCTAATTTGTGTGTATGCAAGTGTGTGTGAGTGTGTGTTTTAGTGTGAGTGCATGTATTGATATGCATATATGTATGTGTACTTAAATGTATAATACTGGGTGTACATCTTATACATATATATATATATATATGTATAATTATTTTTGGTTTGTAATGAGTATATACATGTGTGTAGGTATATATATATAATAATAATAATTACACACACACACATATATATATATATATATATATATAGATAGGTATGTATGTATGTGTGCATATGTAGACATACACACACACACACACACACATATATATATATATATATATACATATATACACACACATTCTCAGGACTTGTACTACTACCATTGCCGCCATCATTATTACCATTATTATTATTATTATTAAAATGGCTGGGGTATTTTTTCCCACCCCACCATGTTTTCCCCCAACCCCTTCTTTTATCAGCTGTCATAATTTTTGACACTTTCTATTTACAGCTAGCTAGGTACTTCTAGCCCCCTTCCTTAACACACCAAGCAGCACAATAAAATAGGTACGGAGGTGGGGTGGAGTGGGGGGTAGAAACTACCCCCTAAGAAGGGGATGTGTGTGATGGAGAAATAGGGGACGTCCACTTGGTTCATTGGTCTCCTTGGCTGGTTGGCAGGAATCATCATCATGGGCAAAATTTTATGTCTGTATGCACCCCCCCCCCCCCCCCGCTCCTCTACATATACCACCACCGCCACATGCTTGCCTGGGTTGGATCTCCTCTATAGACCCCTTGAGGTGAATAACATTTTGGCAGGGGTGAATAAAAGCTTAAGGATCCTTAGGGGATGAATTTTCTAATGAAAGACACTGCCTATGATTTTCACATGATCTTGAAAATAATCAAGAATTAGGAGGGATTTAGTAATATAACTTTCTCATTAAGTTGGGCTTAAACAAAGTTTCTTGCATAAAATTACGATGAAGTTTTTTTTTATAAACCTTCATCATGATTTAAACTCTTTTATTACCATATTTCTAATGAAAGACACTGCCTGTGGTTTTTAAATTATTTTGAACATGAACAAGAATTTTGAGGGATTTAGTAATATTAATAATATAATTAAACTTCCTCATTAAATTAAGGCAGTGAATTAGCTGAGTCATTAGAACATTGGATAGAAAAATAGGCCTTCACCGTATTCATTCTGGCATTGTGAGTTCTGAGTTGAAAACCCATCAAGATCAACTTTGCTTTTCATCCTTTCAAGGTCAATAAATAAAGTACCAGTGAAGTACTGGGTTGATTCTTCTTCTATATCTCTTTCTCACTACTTCTCTATCACTAACTTTGTTTATTTCCCTAGAAGAAATCAACAATGTTTAGAGCTGGAAATGAGATGGGCTCCACCAGGTTTAAAAAGTGCAAGAAAAACACCAAATATCACTACAGTACCCATACAGTTCCACCAGGAGTTATAGATCCAAAGAAGGAAAAGAAACCTTTTAAAGCAAACAGTTTTGATCATAGAATCAGAGAACCCAGGGCCATTTTCAAGCAGAGTTGATATTAAACCAGTTAATCCTACACTGGATCAAGAATCTAAGCAACAACAGCAACATTTAGATAAGCAGTTTTAATCACCAGAAATCTCCCTAAAGTGTTTAGGAAAACAGAAACCAAATTGGCAACTTGTCCCAGGCAGACATGGGATGTGAATAAATATTTTCATTGTCTTCTGTCTAATCAACAGTCAAACCTCTATTACACCACCATCATTACGCCCACCCCAAACACCACCACCACTTCAACCACCAGAATCACCACCACCACAACTACCACAACAGTCACCATAACCGCAACCAACAACACCAACACCAGCAACAACAACAACAAAACAACAACAATACTCCCACCAACACCATTGCCCCACTGCCACCACTATAACCAACACCACCACCACCGTCATCACCACCACTACTACTACAACCTAGAATACCACCACCCCTACCATTATCAACAACAACATCCCCAACATAATCACTATCAGCAAGCAACACCACCACCACCACCAACACCAACACTATTATCAACAATCACATCACCACCTCCACTACCATTATCAACAAACCACCACCAACACCACCTCCACAACCATCACCACCATACCACCACCACTACCACCACCACCGAAACCAACACTATTATCAACAATCACATCACCACCTCCACTGCCATTATCAACAAACACACCACCACCACTGCCACAACCATCAATGTTATAACAACACAACACATTATTATTACACCAACCATATCACCACCACCACCAACCACCACCGCCATCACCACCACGACCACCACCACCATCACCATCACCACCACCACCACCATCACCACCACCACCTTCACCACCATCAGCACCACCACAACCACCACCACTACAATCACCACCACCATCACCATCACCATCACCACCACCACCACCACCATCACCATCACCACCACCACCACCACCACCACCACCACAATCACCACCACCACCTTCACCACCATCACCATTACCATCATCATCACCACAACCACCACCACCACCACCACCACCACCACCACCATCACCACTAACACTATTTCCAACCATCACACTAATTTCAAAAGCTGACATACAAACAACACAGGCATTCTGTTTAACTAGCAATGTATTCCCTCACTGCCACTACTACCACTACTACCACCACCAACACCACCACTAGTAACATTACCACCACCAACACAACACTACCACCACAACCACTATCAGCATTATCACCACCACCACCACCACAACATTATCACCACCACCATCACCACCACCACCAGCACAACATTATCACCACCACCACCACCACAACATTATCACCACCACCACCACCACCACTACAACATTATCACCACCACCACCACCACCACAACATTATCACCACCACCACCACCACCACCACCACATTATCACCACCACCACCACCACCACCACCACCACCACAACATTATCACCACCACAACATTATCACCACCACCACCACATTATCACCACCATCACCACCACCACCACAACATTATCACCACCACCACATTATCACCACCACCACTACCACCACCACAACATTATCACCACCACCACCACCACCACCACAACATTATCACCACCACCACCACTACCACCACCACCACATTATCACCACCATCACCACCACCACCACAACATTATCACCACCACAACATTATCACCACCACCACCACCACCACCACCACCACCACCACCACCACATTATCACTGCCACCAAACCTCCACAAAAACAACACTGCCACAACATTACCACCACCACAATATCATCACCACCACAACAACATCACCACCAACACATAGCCACCACCAATACCACCATTTACACCAATGTCACCATCAACACCACCACCACCACCACCAGCACTACCCCCCCCCCCCCCCCTCTATTATTATCTATAACAACAACACCACCAACACTATCATTATCTAAACCACCACCACCACCACCACTATAATTATTTCTGCCACCACTATCATTATCTACACCACCACCACTACCACCAACACCACCACCTAGATTTAATAGTCATTAAAAACCACCAGCAAAATAATTATGACTACCACCACCACTACTACCACCATACCACCCAATTCACATCACACACACACAGACAACCCTCCCCCATATATATATATATATATATATATATATATATTAGTTTTGCAAGGTTTTTGATATGAAATCGTGTGTATGTGTGTGTATATATATATATATATACATATATATACACATATACACATATATACATATACATGCATACACACACATATACTCCTGCCCAGCAGGCAGGATGTTTACCATACAAAGACATACACACATATCACCACAATGTATATATATATATATATATATATATATAACTGTGATCCTAGGTGTGTGTGTGTGGGGGGGGGGGGCTGCCTTAACTTGAACTAAACCAATGATATATGTATACATGTATATGTGTGTGTATGTATGTGTGAATATATATATATAAACACACACATACACACATACACATATACACACACATACGCACACACATCAGCCCAGCAGGCAGAATGTTTACTATACAAACACACACATCCCCCACCATATCACCGCCTCTATATACACCATCATCATATATGTACACACATACATACATATATACATGCATATATACATGCATACATACATATATATATATATATACATATATATATATATACATGCATACACACACACATATATATATACACACATACACACACTCCCAGCAGGCAGAACATTTACTATACAAACAATAAGATCACCACAGAATCACATCCACATCCGATCATGATTCACTCTCATTTGTATATTTTCCTTAGGGCTTAGCTATAGCCCCCTAATATAAACACAACCCCTTTAATGTAAACATCACAGTGTTTAGGTGTTAAAGCCGGACATATTAAGGGCACATTTGATACATTTTCTTGGGGCCTTTGTAACTTATTGCCCTCTGTAGGGTCTTTAATAAACCATAACCCTAACCATAACCCTAGGTGTAACCCTTTAATATAAACATAAACCCTTTAATGTAAACATCACAGTGTTTAGGGGTTAAAGCTGGACATATTAAGGGCACATTTGATACATTTTCTAGGATCCTTTGTAACTTATTGTTCTTTGTAATGGTCTTTAATAAACCATAACCCTAGCTGTAACCCTTTAGTATAAACATAAACCATTTTAATGCAAACATCATAATGTTTATGGGTTAAAGCCCAACATATTAAGGGCACATTGGCTACATTTTCTAGTGGGCTTTGTCAATTATTGCTCTCAGTAGGACCTTGATAAACCCTAATCCTAAACAACCCTTACCTTGCCCTATTATGTGAAGACTACTATTGTTAGTGTTGGCTTTCAGAGGAAACCCAAAACCCTTTTAATCTAAACAGCACAGATATATTTTTCAGGGGTGCATTTGTAACTTAGTGCCCTCTGATGAAACCTAATCCCTAAGTCCAGTGTTAAGGCTTAAAGCCAGACATAGTAAGGGCACATTGTCCTTTGTAACTTATTACCTTCTGTAGAGGGCTTTAGGGATTACAATCAAAGCCCTAACTATAACCCTAATCCTAAAATGCCTAAACAATATTGCTGTCATTTTTAGCTATTGGAATGAATGCCACCAGACCCCCTAATATAAGTGTGTTTATGGGTCAAGAGCATGACAATCTCTCTAACATTAGTGACATGATAACATGCAAAAAATGGTTAATGATAAGAAGGGCATCAAGCCATAGAAACCATGTGAAACAAAGTGTTGAGAACACTCTTCAACTGTACCAAGAATGTGACAACCTCTTTTGTGTTGGTGTCAAGATAAAATGCACCCAGTACACTCTGGAAAGTGGTAGTGATGGTGTTATGATAAAATACACCCAGTACACTCTATAATGTGGTTGGTGATAGGAAGGACATCCAGCAGTATACGTTATGCTAAACAAAGTGTCGAGAAGACTTGTCAGTGGTCTCAAAGACAGCGTAACCTCTCTAATGCTGGTGCAATGATAACATGCACACACTACACACTATAAAGTGTACTTCTGGTGCCATGATAAAATGCACTCACTACACTCTATAAGATGTGCTACTACCCAGCCCATCTGAAAAGTCAGCAGCTTCAATTAAGTATTGACTTTAACGACATATCCAAACCTTGCTAACAGGGGAAAATTAACATTAACCATTTAGCATTTAAACTGGCTGTATCCGGCCAGAATTCTCTCACCTCTTTCTGTTCAAATTGGCAGAAACTGGACATTCATACTTATGTTAAGGTATTGTTCTCAAAATAATTAATATCAAAACCTCATAGATTCGATATTATGTAAGATAAAGGCTTTACTGTGAAAATACAATGGTAAATATTGAGTAATATAAATGTTAAAGGGTTAAATAAAGATAGTCATCATTATTTTCACCATTTTTACATCCAATTTTCAATGATGGTATAGGTTGGAAGGAATGTTTTGAGGTAATATTTTACAGTCAGATGCCTTCCTGACACAAAAACTTTTTAGTTACTTTTTACAACATGGCATACAGGGATATAGTGCTCTTATTCTAAAGACTGGGAGAGGGTGGACACAGTCATGCAACAGCCATTTTGAGCAACCAGGAAGGGATAAAATAAAAGAGTGAAATAAAAAACAGAGTGGCTCTTGGCATAGTTTTCTTCTTTTTCTTCATGTACACATCAACAGACTTTTTTACTGCAATAAGTAGTGAACATTAAATGATTTTTTTTATTGTTAGTGTACACATGGTAAAGTAAAGACCCCTTTGGTCACAAATGACCATGGAATTTGGAGCTAGAAAGTTTCCTTCCAAGGCACAAATCCTGGCAAGGTTGTTTGTGGAAGACCAGCAGTCACCCATGTATACCAGTCTCCCCTCTCCACATCACCGATGCTGTCCAAGGGAAAGGCTATGGTTAATACAGTTTGACACCAGTAATGTCGCAACTCATTTCTACAGCAGAGTAAACTGGAGCCACGTGAAATAAAGTGTCTTGTTCAAGGATACAACGTATCACCTGGTCCGAGAATCGAACTCACAACTTTATGATTGTGAGTCTGATGCTCCAACCACTAAGCCATATATAAAGAGAGAGAGAGAGAGAGAGAGAGAGGGAGAGAGAGATAGAGATCAATTGGAGACTACCGAGGGAACATTACCAAAAGAATATTCACGGATATTCTCGTGGAGAAACCCACCACTGGTCGGAGGGATGGATCACCCACCCCCTTCCTAAAGAAGAGCCACAGGTAATTTTTTGTACCTCTCCCCTCTCACTTGTTTTCCTCCTATCCTAGCCAACATGGCTACTCTCAGAATAGGTAGCATAAATGTACGTGGCCTGGGGTCGTCTTGGAGCAGGGGCACTGCTGAACGATCTCAGGTCGCTAAACATAGATGTGGTGGCCATCAGCGAGACCAGAATCTCCAAGGCACGGGCCTTCATACCGATCTTCGGCGGCTACGATGTGTACGCATCTCCCAGCCGTCCTGGATCGGGGGTAGGAGTTGCTGTGCTTTTTCAGAGAGGTTTGGATCTCGCCATACTGGCCAACTTCCTGGACCCAGAAGGTAAGTTGGTGGTGCTGGACGTGACCAGCGGAGATGGGCAAGCTTTCAGGCTAGTGGCCGTCTATGCCCCGACAGGAGCAGGGCGGCCTGATTTCTTCCGGTGTCTGGAGACCTTTCTTGGAACGTCCCGCTCTTTAGTGTTAGTGGGCGACTGGAACGGGATCTTAGATGCACGCTGGGACTGTGTGGGATTAGCGGATAGGGGAGGAGGGTGCAAGAGCCTCACCAACCTGCTCAGGCGTTTTGAACTATCTGACAGGTACCGATTGGATTTCCCGAATGTGCCAATGTGGACTTGGACAAACCGTATCGGGTCATCCAGATCATATCTAGATAGAGTATTTTGTAGGCAAATAGATAGGTCTAGCATAGGCTGTCCACAATTCAAGATAGTTAGCTACACGGACCACAAATTCCTGATCTGTGTGGTTGACTTAGATAGGCTTCATAGACAAGGACCCGGCTACTGGAAGCTAAACGCGTCATTACCAGCGCGCAAGGCCTACAGAGACCGGATTAGCGAACTAATTAAGCGGGCGTTGACGGGGGCCATCGTCAACAACAAGTGGTGGTTTGCTCTGAAAAGAGCGATTAGAACAGAGTCCATTAGGTTTAGTAAGGCTTTAGCAATAGAGAAAAATAGAGCAGAGGGAGAACTAGTTAGAAAATTAGACGAGGCGCTTAGCAAAGGCATCGCGACCGATGTACTTGCGGCGAAATTGGCCCTTGACCAATTCTTCAATGCAAAGACCGAAGGCTGCGTTGTCAGAGCTAGGATGCGTGCTCTCAGACACGAGGAGATGAAAGCCGTTCAATGGGCCCGAGTGGCGGAGGCGCGTCGTGGCAACAAAGCCACGATCCGGTCTTTGGTGGACCACGACGGGCGCATGCTACTCGATCCCGAGCAAATGTGTGAAGCTTTTCAGCGACACTTCGCTCAGCTGTTCCGGGGCAGCGGTGGGCCGGATCGAGGGATGGACTTTAGTGTCTACCTCAACGGACAGCCGCGGCTCTCGGCCACTGAGGCGGAGTATTGCGAAAAGAAGATAACACCAGCTGAAGTATGGGAGGCAATGACTGGCTGCACAAGGGGTAAATCGCCTGGTTTAGATGGTCTGCCCTATGAACTTTACGTACAGATGCCAGACTTGTTCGGAGGCCTCTTGGCGGAAGTCTACTGCAACTAGCAACAGAACGGGAGAATTCCCAGCTCTATGAGCCGAGGAGCGGTGGCGCTGCTGAAAAAGGATCCGAACAAGGAGGATAACATAGATAATTTCAGGCCCATAACTCTTCTAAGCACAGAGTTCAAGATTTTGGCCAAGGTGCTAGCAAAGAGGTTGGCGCTTGTCGTTGGTGGTCTGGTAGGAGAGGCGCAGACATGCGCCATTCCCGACAGATCCATCCACGACAACCTCCACCTCATGCGATACATCGTGGAGAGGGTAGCTAGGGAACCTGGCACGGGTGGGTCCTTTTTCAATTTAGAGCAGTCGAAAGCTTTCGATAGGTTCGACCATCGTTTTCTGGCGGCAGTCCTGAGGGCGGCTAGCTTTGGGCCCGTCTTCAGAGGCTGGATCGCTGCCATGCACAGCGACATCTGCTCTGTGGTGAGAGTGAACGGTCACCTTTCGGAACCGTTCAACATCATGCGCTCGGTCCGCCAAGGATGTCCCCTCTCGTCCCTCTTGTACGTATTGACTCTTGAGCCATTACTGCACAAACTGGAGACGTTGAGGGGGTCCCGCGCGAGCTAGGATGCGGAAAATCCGTGTCAGCATATTCGGACGATGTCACCGTAGTGGTGTCGAACGCCAAACACATCGAGGCGATCGGCACTACACTAAGAGAATACGAAGCGGTGACAGGAGCAATGATCAACCAGGAAAAGTCGGTGGGCCTGCAGCTCGGCACCTGGAGAGGCAGGTCCATGCCGTCCAACGGCGTCGTCAGGCGCTAGACGGACGGACCGGTTAAATTGCTAGGGGTCTGGTTCGGTCCGGACCTCCAGACGGAAACAAACTGGGACGAGGTGACGAGCAGGGTGGCTTCTCTCACTCCATGGGCGGAGAGGGAGCTATCCCTGAAAGGTCGAACGGAGGTGGCTAACGCGTACATCGCGTCCGTCATCTACTACCGCCTGACCGTCGTGCCTTGTCCTAAGCCTCCCCTGACTGCGCTGGAGCGTTTGCTCTTTCGCTTCTTGTGGAAGGGACGCGCTCCGATGGTCAGGCGGCCCATCTGCTGTCAACACCCGCTACGTGGAGGGCTGGGCATGCCGTGGCTAATGATGCGCAGACAATTGCTCAGGCTACATCTCCACCTCTTCCTCGACGGTGATCAGGTGTGGTCGCCGTTTGCTAGACGCGTTTTTCCCCAGCTCATCTCCATGACGGAGCTGCAGTCATGGGTGAATCGAAGACCGAGAGGGAGCGTTTGGAGACTGGAATGTCTTCAGGCGCTCACAGCCCTCGACCAATCGGGCAATGTAATCGGTGGAAACTCCACCTTGGCGTTCTATAGAGGATTAGTGGAGGGAAAGAGCGACGTCGTACTTGGAGAAACTCTAGGTGTCGACGAAAATCAACTAACCAATCTCTTCGGAAGAACTTTCGGGCCGGGGCCTATAGACAACTTCCAGAAAAACCCTGGCTTGGCAGTGCTACCGAGGAGCTTTGCCAGTTCGGGATAAACTCTACAGGCATGGAGGTGCCGTCAGTCGGGCATGTCCGAGATGCGCGCAGGGCGACGAAAGCGTCCTGCATGCACTCATCCAGTGCCCGAGCATTGCTGACTTGTGGGTTTATGTCGAACACCTGCTGTCGCGTGTAGAACGGATCCGACTATCAGCTGAGTCCATCGTGAGGATTGCCCCGCCCTCTTCCTTTAGCCGGGAAGGGCAGGCAGTTTTTATCTGTCTGGTGGCCATGGCGAAAGAGATAGTATGGTGGACGCGTCCGAAAGGGCTGAAAACGAGCACTTACCTGTTCGGTGATGCCCTGATAAAATATTTTCCAATTTCATTTGAGGAGGAAAATCAGGGTAGCGAGGGAAGTGCTCTCTTCCCAGCATTTTGTTGAAAGATGGGTGAGGGAGGCAAGAATGGCCCGAGTGAATGCCTGAGTATATGCCTGTAAATTGAAGGTGGAAAAATGGGAGAGGACAATTGCCCTGGTGGTCAGGGTCACCGTGGCTTTTTTTAATGGTCTTTCTCCACAATGGCGCTCGGAAGTCTCCCCCCTATTGGGGAATTTTTCATTGTTCTTTTATTACATCCTCTGTTTTTTTAATTTTTTTTTTACACGCAGAAATGTCCATTTGTACCGTCTTGTATTGTCCTTAATGTCTACTTTATGTAAACCCTTGTGGTTAATAAAGAAATTGCTGGCCTTGTGCCTAAAGTAGAAACAATTATTATTATTATTATTATTGGTCGCTGAAGCGAATGGACGTTTGTAAGTTTGTTTCTTTTCAACTGTTTGAAATACGTTTGTCATTAATATTTTTGTTTCAAACAGGAAATAAGACTTTATTTAGTCTTAGCCCCCAAGAAAGGACTCGCCATAATATTTGGGCTTTTTGGCCCAATTATTTAAACTTTATGTGTTTAAAAAGAACATTTTTATCGAAAAAAAAAAACATGGTGGAGGCACGCCCTCCAACTTTGACTTTGCTGTCTTGCGACAGCGAGTCAAACTTTGAGGCTAATAACGCTGTCCCTCCCGCAACAATTTTTTAATGTAACACCACATCAGGCAATATCGCCAACACCAGCACCAACAACAGTGAGAACAAAAATGACAACAGCAGCAACAGCGACATTACCAAAAAACAGTAAAAAAAAAACAGTCGTGAACAAGAACGACAAAAGCACTAGCAACAACTACAGGAAAATCAACAACAACTGCAATAATGACAACACCAACAACAGAAAGAACGACACAATATCAACAACAGTGACAACCACAATAGCAACAATAACAACAATAGCAGCAGCAACAATATCAACGAAAATAACAACGAAATTAACACCACTAGCCAGAACATAACAGCGACAGCACCAACAGCAACAATACCAACTGCACCGAGAACAACAACAACGGCGGCACCAAAGATAACAATGATAACAGCAACAGTGATAACAGCAACAACACCAACAAGAACAACGACAACAACAACAACACCAACGACAACAACAAGAAAAGGCCATGCTTCAACATGGACTTGACAGACAAGGAAACAAAATTGGTCCAGGTATGGAAGCTCATCAAACAGGAGCAAACCTGGGCCAAATTAACTGTCTCGGCAGAGGCCATAGAAGCAGCAGAGAAGAGAACTCTGGTCTTCAGATGCTTCTCAGCTGAGACGAAAAGAGCCACAAACTCTCCCGAAGCAGACGTCGAGGCTGCGCTGAGGTGCATCAGAGGAGATACAGAGTACGTAGCGAGGGGTCAACAATACGGCTCTATCTCGGTGTTGTTTAAGTCGGAGGCCCTCGCTTTGAAGCAAGGTTATTATGTACCCCTCCCACATGGGGAAAAAAAAAAACAATTAGAGTCCGCATTCCCAGGATTCCACCAGGACTAGATATGTGGTGGCTCTTGGGATGCGTGATTGTGGACGGGTCAGATGCCGTCCCAATAGAGGTAACCAGAACAGGAAGAGAGGACTGGTCCGGGGTTGATCTGGAGATACTTCTCCATATCAAACCTGAAGAAATAAAGAAAACCCCGGAGCAGATCCGCCACCAAAGCTCTACAAGTGATGGCCGCACTATTTCAGTTGCGGCGAAAAAACACACTTGCGAGCCTTCTGCCCTCAGCTGTTGAAAAATGCAAGGGGTCAAAAGTCACCGCTGCTGCCGACGCCGGGGCCTCATCGTGAAACAACAAAAACTGCAACAGCAACACCAACAGAACCAACAACAACTGCAAAGACAACCAAGACCACCCAGGGGCCACTCCAAAGAAGCTCTCTTGCCCCCTCCCTCTCGAACACACACACACATCCATACACGCACTGCCACTTACATCTGACACAAACACAGAAACCCCTTCATCACTAAGCGAAGATGAGGAGGAACACCAAAAGCCAAAAAAACAAAACAAAAAAGAAAACACAAGAAGAAACCTCACCCACCAACACAAACAGCAAACAAAAAAAGACACATTCGCACCAAACACAGACACATATACTACAACACCCTCCCCCGCAAAAACACAACCGTCAACACAAACACCATCTCCACCAACAACACTACCACTAACACAAACAGCTAAAAGAAAACACACACAGCAACGACTTATAACCACAACAACACCTAACTTCGTGTTAGTGAGGAAATCGAACACAAAACTACTGAACCTCATAACACGAAATAAGAAAAGAAAGAGAGGGAGGCGTTTAACACCTGCACCTTCAAGGTGCCACAAACACTTTTGCTGGTGCGAATGACACTAAGCAATTACAAAACAATTAAGGAGGGCTTCCCCAACGACGTGGGAACACCCAGTGTAAAAGCCTCAAGTAGACTTTTAAAGGGGTTCCCCAAAGAAACCCCACCAACTATGGAGGTCGAACCACCCGACCTTCACAAGAGCCCGGGAGGTAAGTAAACCTTTCCTCTCTCTTTTAGCCTGCCAACATGGCCATATTAAGAGTAGGATGTTTAAATGTTCGAGGCTTGGGATCGTCCTCAGGTCTCTAGAAATAGATGTAATTGGCTTCAGCGAGACCAGGATTTCCGACACGTGCGCACTAGCCCCCATTTTCAACGACTATCAGATCTTCGCATCTGTGAGTCGGCCGGGAATGGGAAGTGGGGTGGCAGTGCTGTTTAGGAAAGGCCTGAATCTCGAGTTAAGTCGATCTTCCGGAACCCGGACGGTAAGTTGGTGGTCCTGGACGTGAACAATAGCGAAGGTGGTGCCTTTAGACTGGTGGCCGTCCACGCCTCTACCGGGGCAGGACGGCCGGATTTCTTTAGACTCCTGGAAGCCTTTCCGGGTACGTCTCGCTCTTTACTGTTAGCGGGGGACTGGAACGGCATCTTAGACGCACGCTGGGACGCTGGGACTGTGTGGGAGTATCCGATAGGAGCGGAGGGTGCAAAAGCCTCAAGTACCTGATCAGCCAGTTCCAACTGTCTGACAGGTACCGACTAGATTTCCCTAATGCGCCAGTGTGGACCTGGACAAATCGTTTAGGGACATCTAGATCGTACTTAGGTTTCTAATTAGATTAGTCGATAAGGATAGTATAGGGTGTCACAATTACATACGGTCGCCAATTCAGATCACAAGTTTGTGATCTGTATGGTCGACCTAGATAAGACGCATAGGTTAGGACCTGGTTACTGGAAGCAGAACATGTCATTTCCGGCACGTAAGGCTTACAGGGACCGGGTCAACAATTTAGTTAAGAAAAAGTTGACAGAGGGAGTCGTCAACAATAGATGGTGGGGGGCTCTCAAAAGAGAGATTAGAGTAATGTCGATAGAGTTTAGCAAAAAAGTAACGTTAGAGAACAATAGAAAGGAGGGGGAGTTGGTAGATAAGTTAAACGAGGCTATTTGTAGTGGCATTGCAACTGACGTGCTAGCGGCGAGAATGGCATTAGATCATTTCTTCAATGCGAACAGTTAAACACAACAGTTAAAAAGTGTGACACAAAGAAAAACGACCGAAGGCAGTGGACATACATATATCACAACAACGATAGATACAGAAAGGTAGAAAACTAACCTGGACCTCTTGTTGATTAGAATCGATATAATCGATAAAAATCTCCGATAAGTTTCTGGGACTCCTGGAAGTTATATGACAAGTTGCCTAATGTCCATGCAATGCATATGTTCTCTTTTATATATATATATATATATATATATATATATATATAGAGAGAGAGAGAGAGAGAGAGAGAGAGAGAGAGAGAGAGAGAGAGAGAGGGGGGGGGGGGTTAGATGTTAAAAAGTACTTTATTAACAAAGCTGTGATACATATTTCAATGGCAATCGTAGCTACGTGAATGTTCAATCATATAAACCGTCACGCGATATCATCAGACAACATCTTATGTATTAAGATTACGATTCTGAGGCAATCCAATCTAAAGACAGGAGAACGGACTTCGGATATGAAAAAAATCGTTGCTGTTCGTTCCCTTGTCTTTACGTTGGATTGCC
>OZ024744.1:48587103-48589603 GCA_964016885.1 Eledone cirrhosa | reverse complement strand
TGTCTCTGATTTTCAGCACCCATGGATTTTGTCTATTATATTCCTTTGTTATATTTCGAATACCTGATGATGTCACCGGATTCATACTGAACCCGGTCATTGAAATGATCATAGTATAATAAATCTTTTAATGAATTACACCAGTCCAGCCTCCTGTTATTTTATAATATAGTAGCATTAAAGCCCGGCGTTGCTCGGGGTCAGTAAGTTATCAAAGTTAGGTTGCACCACCCATTTTATGGCAGCACTTTTTGTCTGCCAGGCGAATGAATTGCAGACCTGGACTGCCGAAGCAGGAGCTGCGCCAACAGTGACAATTGTCTTACCGTTTTGGACGCTAGTCCTTCATCAGAAGAAAGAATGAGAAATAAGATAGATTGAGGGAACGGATGGGTTGGAATTGGAAAAAATGTCTTTAGATAAAAATAACATGTTGACAGGTTGCTTGGATGATTCCATAGGTGGTATGCCGGTATATATATATATATTAGTGATGTATGTTCTTAGTATGTGATGTGATATATCACATACCTTAGACCCATACCTCCACCCTGCCCTCATCCAAGACGGATATCGCCACTGCTATGAAGTCTTTCCCTGTTTGTGACTTCTTCTTTTTGTCCAGAAAGCATACATCCTATTGCTGTGGGCAATGTCATCAGAAGGCTGGCTGCCAAGGTCATCTGTTGGCTCCTTGTCTCTGAACTGAGCAAAGACCTAAGTCCGATACAATTGAGGTTGGCATAGCTCGCATATATGTCAACCGGCTGTGCACTCCGCTAGGTAGTTCATTAATGACTACTCATTCAAGCCAGCGTTCACAGATTCTAGGCAATCCATTGTTAAGCTCAACATGAGAAATACCTTGAACTGTCTAAGTTGCAACCATTTGAAGTTTGTTTCAGCTGTGCCATGTATATTCATTGACCTACTTATTATAAGGATCTCCAAATATGCTTATCACTGTGAATGTCATTTCATCCTCCACCAGTATCCAACAGGGTGACACCTTAAGCTCCCCCACTGCTGGCAATTGGGATAGACAATGTTGTACATAGCATCACGATACCATCCAATGTGTGGTACATGATGACACAATGATAGATGGGCCAACGGAAACTATTAGTCAGGATTTTCAGTTATTAGGGGCTGTTCTGTCAAGTATTTGCCTCTACTGACTTTCCATCACTGCTCAATGGTATCACAATCTTCCCATTCCACAGTGGGAAACACTTCATTTTGGATGAGATATATAGCAACACTTTTTCCCATAGAAACCTAGAGAATTCAGCTAAAACCCAGGTTTCATTGCTTGTCAAGCTGAAGATCACAAACTTCTGAAGCTGGCCATCAGCAGGAGAGAGCCCCATGAAGTCAAACGGCTATTTCAACACTGAATACTGAATGTCTGTGTACTTATATATGTACATAGGCACACATACTAACAGCAACGACTGTAACCATTGCCTTAGCCAAGTAATCCAAACATCACCTTTTGGACATTTACCAATGTATCTGTCTTTGGAGAAGAGCAACAATAAAAACATCAACAATATAACACACAAATCCCAATAACCAGACGATCAATCGATATATATATATATATATATATATATATATATATATATATATATGTGTGTGTGTATGTGTGTGTGTGCAATGTTATTACTCTAAGGACCTACCCTTATTGAGTGCTTTGCTACTCATTCCTTATTGTAGGCCGACTTTGCTTGGCCACAGCCTAAGCTTCCACTTGCATATATATATATGTGTGTGTGTGTGTGTGTGTGTGTGTGTATATATATATATATATATATATATATATATATACACATATATATATTTGTATATATATATATGGAGAGAGATAGGGGGAAGGCAGAGAGTCAGGCAGACAGACAGGCAAAAACAGACAAACAAACAGAAAAACAGTCAGACATTGAGACATAACAATGTTAACGTAAGTTAGTAGATATATGTTTGATAATGATTAAACATAATTTGAAGGTAAACTAATGTAATTGATTTAAATGAATGTGAAATAAAATACAACGATGGCTGGGGTGACAAGAATAAGCCCAAGGAAAGTAGGGGATGGCATATTGTAATCAAAGAATTATTAAATTAAATGTTTTATACTGTAGACTCCGTCGTTTTCGATGGGTACTATGATAGCAAACATACAGACACATACACAAAGAAATACTTAATACAGACACATACATATATACATACATACATGCATTCATACATTCATTCACAAACACATAGATACATACATACAAACATACATATATACATATACATATATATATACATACATACGTACATACATACATACATACATATATGTACGCATATACTTCTTGTCTCTTCTTTCTATGGAGAAAAAATAACCCGGAAACGTTTATAAAAATAGAAAATATCGCAAACAAATTGATTTCTCTGCGCGCGCGCGTGTGTGTGTGTGTGTGCGTGCGTATGTGTGCGCCTGTATGTG
>OZ024744.1:48579603-48582103 GCA_964016885.1 Eledone cirrhosa | reverse complement strand
AATCGTGAACGAGAGAATAAAGACCATCAAACCTGGTTGAAATGTGAGCAAGGAAGGAATTTCGCACAGGTCTAACGGGAGAAAGAAGGGGTCTGGTCTGCGAATTCGGTAAACATAAGTTCTGTGAAATCGTAGACGAGAGAGAGAGAGAATGCTTCACCATTTTGTTTGTTTACCCTCGCGTCCCCTTTATTTACGTGTCCCAACGACTTTTTTTAGCCGTTGCTCGCACCAACCGGAGGTATATGGTCTTTAAAGCGATGAAATGCCTATGATGGTTGGAAGACCACTGATGAAGGACAAACTTTTTTCATATATATATATATATATATATATATATATATATATATATTTATATATATATATATATATATATTTATATATATATATACTAGCAGAATGGACCGGCGCTGCTCGGGTTTCTAAACATAGATTGGCATGTTTATCCCTCCTTTCTGAAACAGTACAGAGAAGTACGGAAGGAATACCTCGGCCTGGGGATGGTGTCTACATTGTGTGCTTAGGCAAATCATTTTCCATTAAGATTTTTCAAAAGCATGTAATTGCGTTCCTTCTCTTGTTTGTTGTTTTTGCTGCTCTTGGTGTGATAGCAGCTATTGGTTGTACTACTAACACAGTCTCGTCCTTCTTCAGCCAATGTATATTCCCTTCTGCCTTGTCTACCTAAACAATGATTGTAGCACCTCCTTGTACACAATGTTCCTTGTTTTTCCGTGTCAGGCATATGCAAAGAGATTTGTCTTGCTTCCCACTCTTGAGCAGCCAACGTATAGTTGCCCATGTGAAAAACATGACTCTTCCAAAAGAAGACCAGCAACAGCTAGGGTCTGACCCTGGGATTTGTTGATAGACATTGCAAAGCTGACACGGTTCGGCGAATGGTTTGTTGGTTGTCTGTTTCAAGTGTTCTTCTGGTGGCAGTACGTTCAGCATCTTGCGACCATCGAATAGCAGATTCCACTGACGATTCGTTTGCCCGCTTTGTTCTTTTTCTTGTCGCTTTCGCAGTATTTCGGCCAATGGAGTATCTCTTCCTTCGAGGCATGACCTAAAAGCAGGACGAAGTACACTAAGACTAACTGGTAGAGTAAGGAGTAAACTCATCAGTGATACATGTGATTTCCGAACCGTTGACTATGTAATTGCTGTCCTTGTGCCAAAAGTAGTGGGACTTTTGGGTGGCATATCGGCAGTAACAATGACGATAAGCCGTCTGTGCTTTCGTGAAATAAATACGTTTGTTTACATTTTGTTTTTGTGTATGCAAAAATATCTGTACACGAATATATAATTATATATATATATATTAAAATAACAGATCAAAGTTTAAGCAAAGAATCGTTGCTTTCACCCTTAACGGGATCTTCTGAAACTAAAAAAATCAATCTGTGAACGAAGAAGTAAATATTTCGAAAAACGTTGCAACCGAAGGAAAACAGGAAGACGATACTTTGGTTCGTGAAGACGTTCTCTGAAATGAACGGAAAATAGAGAAGATAATATGTCAGCAATGAGAAAAATGTTTTCACAATGTCGTAATGCAGGCAGCCAGATATATAGACACATATTATAAGGGCGTGACGTTATAGCTATGTATCTATCTAAAAAGACAGACTAAGTAAGAAAGAGGGAGAGAGAGAGAGAGAGAGAGAGAGAGAGAGGGAGAGAGAGAGAGAGAAAGAGAGATTTAACCGGCGCCTAACACGCCTTTAACAACAGAAAATTGAAAAATAAAAGCTGCAGTTAATATCTTTAGACCGCAAGGAATATATAAATGCAAGTTTGAAGTCAATCGGAGTAGAAATGTGGATTTGTATAGACTTTGCAAAAATTAGGACACACACACACAGACAATTTCAGTTTTATATATATGTATAGATGTATAGATAAAGTGAGAAAACAAGGACATCAAAAGGCAAAAGAAGCATATATAAAAAAAGGGAGAAAACAAGGACCTCTATATAGCAGCTAAAAGTTTGTTGTAGAATCTTTATGAAGCCTCCATATTTACAGATGATGCACCTCGAATCTTGGTAGTTATTTAAAGACCAGCTTCAAGATGTTCCCTCTCTCAGAATAATAGTTTTTTTTCTACATTGAAATAAATAGTGCCATAGAGTTTCTGGGTAGGCTCCACAAGAACATGGAAGTGATTCTATATGACCTGTTCTTGATAAAATATAGTTCAAGGGTATATGGCCCATTCGTAACCAACATAGCCTTTGTTTATTAATACTATTCAGTGTCTGATATATTTTAAACGTTGACAGATCTGACTTAGATACTGGAGGATTGAAATTTGAGAGCTTATCTCTAGATTCTTCCCCAATTTTTCCCACCCTTGACTAATTATGTTTTTGCTGAATGATTTGACTCACGATAGATTTGGAATGTAATCTATATCCATTATTTCCCGTTCTGCTAATTCATCTGCCTTCCTACCCTACCCCCGCCCCCACTAATATCTGTATGGCCTGGT
>OZ024744.1:48557103-48567103 GCA_964016885.1 Eledone cirrhosa | reverse complement strand
ATATAGTTTCCATTTATTAATATTGTATATCTACTCCAAATATTTGTTGAGTGCTTTATATCAGTTATAATAATTGTTTCTACTTTAGGCACAAGGCCAGCAATTACCCTGTGCATTACTGGTACTTTATTTTATCGACCCCGTAAGGATGAAAGGCAAAGTCAACCTCGGCGGGATTTGAACTCAGTTATAATAATATTTGCTTGTTGTATCCCAACAATTTAAATAGAACTTTTGCATATATATATATATATATATATATATATATATATATATATATATATATATATGTATATATATATATATATGTATATGTATATATATATATATATATATATGTATATATATATATATATATATATGTATATATATATATATATATGTATATATATATATATATATATGTATATATATATATATATATATATATATATATATATATGTATATATATATATATATATATATATATATATATATATATGTATATATATATATATATATATGTATATATATATATATATATATATGTATATATATATATATATATATATGTATATATATATGTATATATATATATATATATATATGTATATATATATATATATATATATATATATATATATATATATATATATATATGTAGATAAATCTACCAAGAGTTTACGGTAGTGTCCAATCCGTATGAAGAACTCAATGTAATCCGGATATTTTATATATATATATATATATATATATATATATATATATATATATATATATATGGGGGGTGGGTGTAGACATCTGATACAATATGAAAAAACAACAGATTTTCCAAACAATCTCAACAATACTCAAAGATATATAAATGAATATATATATATATATATATAGAGAGATATATATATATATAAAACAGACACACACACACATATACTTATATATAAAGATAGATATGTGAGTGTGTGTGTGTATTGTTTTTGTATTGTTAAGATTGTATTGAAAATTTGTGATATTTTACCATTTTGAATCAGATGTCTTAAAACACATTGTTACCATATTTCTAAAATGTTCCATCTTTATTTGGTGTTCCAAACACTAACTTAATGAAAAAGTTCCTAATGATATACAGTAGTAGTATGTAATATTTTTTATCCACAATTCATGTAATCTGGATTTCAATACTCTGTATTGTAGCGGCTGATAGAGAATGTTTTTCTAGCTATATAAGATTACTTCATTAAGCTATTAGATTTTACACAAATTGATTGTGGTTACTCATTCCAAATATATATATGTATGTGTGTGTGTGTGTGTGTGTGTGTGTGTGTGTGTGTGTGTGTGTGTGTGTGTGTGTGTGTGTGTGTGTGTGTGTGTGTGTGTGTGTGTGTGTGTGTGACTGTGTGTGTGTGTATCATCATCATCGTTGAACGTCTATTTTCCATGCTAGGATGGGTAAGATGAGTTGTCGGATTTCTGCATGTTGGAGTCAGTTGACCGTCCCTTGCTCATATAGAACTGTTTCTGTATATATATATATATATATATAGTGACGAAACATAAGTCAATTACATGAACTCATAATCCTTTATTTACTGCTATATATATATTTCGATGATAGCCATTGAATGGCTATGACCTCATCAGGCAGGTAGTCAGTTCTTAGATATGCCAGCTCTGTGTTTATGGTGTTGATGGTATCAGACCCTTGGGACATATATGTATATATATATATATATATATATCATCATCGCCGTTTTACATCCATTCTTCCACGCCAACATAGGTTGGACGGGTTGCGGGCAGTGCCCGGTCGACTGACCTTGGTCTTGATCATACGGGAACTGATATATATATAATATATAATATATATATATATATATATATATATATATATGTATATATGTATATATATATGTATATATGTATATATATATATATGACAGAAGTCCGGCGTGAGGGACGTCATCACGGAATATATGCGCAGCAAGTTCAGATGGGCTGGACACGTAGCCCGGTTCACCGATAATCGGTGGACCCGCGCAGTTGACGAGTGGTACCAGCGAGAACGGAAACGACCACTCGGAAAGCCTCGACGAGGGTGGCGTTACGATTTTAAGAATACGATTGGGATTACATGGATGAGGAAAGCACGATCCAGAGAGGAATGGAGGGCGTGCTGTGACCAGCGGGGCTGAATGGACGCCCGACAGACTGGTCGGTCAAGGTGATCAAGGTGATATATATATGTCTGTATATGTATATATGTATATATATATGTGTGTGTTTGTATATATATAAATCTTCATCATCGCCGTTTTACGTCCATTCTTCCACGCCAGCATGGGTTGGACGTGTTGTGGGCAGTACCCGTTCGGCTGACCTTGTCTTGATCATACGGGAACTGATATATATATAATATATAATATATATATAAGTATGTACACGTACATACATATATGTATACAGACGTACAGTGGTATGTATATATATATACATACATGCACACACATATATATATGTACGTAGGGATTCACCGAACATTTATTATAATGCTCGGTGTGTTTGTATACATATATGTATGTACGTGTACATACTTATATTTAAGTAACTGCCGTACTAAGAGTGGGAAATGAAATTTCGTTGCATTTTTTCCGTTTATCGTTTTCGGTGCACCCGGCCGATTAACCCACTCGATATACAAATTGGGCTGCTCAGCCGTTAATATGCATAAGGTAAGTATATACGTTCAACAATCTGGCAGGAAGGTATACGTTGCTGACGATAGCTAATAAGCTTGAAACTAGTACAGCGTTCCTTTGTCAGTGTTGAACAAACGAGCAACGATGGTTGCTAGACACTACGGCTATATATGTATATATGTATGTATATATATATATGTATGTATATATATATATATATGTATGTATATATATATATATATGTATGTATATATATATATATATATGTATGATTCTATATAGATACATATGTATCTATATATATGTATATATGTATGTATATATATGTGTGTGTGTGTGTATATAAATGGTGGCTGCCAACTCGTTTTCGAGTACGGCCACTACTTTATATCCATGTAGGAGAACCCCTACCGATGCGCTGAACAAGTGTGACTTTTTAGTCCAGCCAGCGACTTGAAAACTCTGGTACAAACACTGCACTTGTGACAATTATTGATACATAGTGCTGGGCCCATGGTACCATGTGACGACAAATGTAGAGAGATTTCCAGATATAAAACAATGCCTGTGCCGTGAACCTTTTATAGTGAGCAAAGGCACTGCACAAAGCCAGTCCCACTCTCTTAACCAAGATGATATTTACCAAAAAGAAGAACAAGTCAACATCATTGGATACCATCAGGGTTGCAGGTGTTATATCAGAGTTTTCCTTCTCCTAGAATTCTGCTTTGACAAAGGCTAAGGGGGTCATCTCTCCCGGTGATGTTGGATGGCCATTGACTCTTAAGAGCTCCTTTGCCCTTTGACAGGTTTTGTTTTTAGTCCTGCACGATGTCCAAAGTCACCCTCCTCACCATGAAACCTTGGTGGGGTTGCCAGTTTAGTCGCCAACGACCCGACCATGAGACAGGTTGTACTGGGATACATGTTACCAGTAGCACCAACTGGTGACTTGACCATATATATATACACACATATATATGTATATATATACACTCACACAAAACCACACATATATATATATATATATATATATATATATATATATATGAAAACCGGGAGAAAAAGACGATTATTAGGAAGAAAAATATTTTATTTTCCTTTTTATTTTTCTCTCTTTTTTCTGGGTTATAAAATGATTAAAACGAAATATTTTACTTTGTGTGAAGTGTTAAGGTATTAGTTGATTTATTTATTAATTAACAATGGCATTTATTTATTTATTTATATATTTAATAATTGTCTATTACCGGTTTCAGCATTTTTATGCATTATCAAATGATAATAATATGTATTGGTGTAGAATGGTGGTGTTGGACATGTTAAAGAAATGCTGCAGAAAGAATAATGTTATTTACAAACAAGGTTTATGAAGTGAAAAGAAAAAAAGAAAAAAAGGGACGTAATGTGGAACATAATAAGGCAATGTGGAGCATAAAAAGTCAATGTGAAAGAAAAAAAAATCTTATTTACAGGCATAGTTCTTGAAGATAAGCAGATCAAAATGTGTTAATATAGCAAGAGTGCTTAGTTGATCCATGATGGAGGCAAATGGTGGACTGGGGTTTGATATGATTTCCCTTTTTAGAGAGTTAATATGCAGAGGCAGGTAATTCAGGGTGGGAGAGAAATGGTGGATGGTATTTAATTTATTTAAGAAAAAGGATTAGGTAGGGTGTGAGGGAGGTAACTCTTTAGAGAGACATAGGTATTTGTAAATGTTTCATTGTTCGTTCCAGTTTTAGTAGAGGCTGGAATTTGTTAATGAAATACGTTTCCTTATTGGTACGATGGATGAAAGTAGCGTTGTCTATGAATTTGTAAATGGGGAAAATTTTAAAGTTTGGATGTTGGTTGGGTGCACAATTGGCGAGATGTTCATTAAACGCGATCTTTCTGTATTCCTGTATTTTGATTTGTGATTTATGGACAGTCATACGTTGTCAAAGGCTGTTGTTTGTCTGTCCTATGTAGTGTTCTTGACAACCTGAGCAGGTCAAAACATAGATTAGGTTTTCAGATGCACATGTAAAGATGTGTTTAACTGTGAAATGTTGTCCTTGTTTAAAATGGAATGTTGAGCCTTCTATTAGATTTATGCATATGCCACAGTTAGGCCTTCCGCATTTGTTTACTGTAGGGTTCATTGTGAGGGTTTGTTGGATTTTGGCTTGTGTGAGGATGTTTTTTATGGATTTAGGTTGCCTTTTGCTCTTTATGATGTTGTGTGTTTGAAGGATTTTGTTCATTCTTGGGTCTCTTTTTAGTAAAGGAATGTTCTGCATGATGGTTTCAAATACCTCATTGTTGAAGGGGTTGTGCGTAGAGATGTATAGTAGAGTTTTCTGTTGCGGTTCATTCCTGGGTTTGGGGTGTCTGAGTTCCTGGATGTCGAGTTTTAGGGCACGTTGGAATCCATTGTTGATTAGGGATGGTGGGTAGTTTCTGCTGAGAAGTGTGTTTTTTTAATTCTTCTAGTCGTGTGTAGCAGAACGGTTAAATGAACATTGGCGAGAGCTTCAAGATGGAAAAGAATCATCAATACTCCACCAATATGCTAAAATAGAACATAAGGGCAAATTAGAGAACATAGAAATACAAATATAATCTACACGCAATGTTTAGACAAATCACAGAGGCAATAAACATAAATGAACTCCAACCAAAATTAAATAGAAAACATGAATGGAATAGCAACATCACAACTTACAATTAAGAACAAAATGAAAACACACACACACACAGAACAAAAAACCAACCAGTAACATCTAAATAAACAAATAAATAAACAAATAAAAACACACACAGACACCCGGATGTAATACATGCGCAAACTAAGCAAAGCACACATCACACACAAAAACAAGATGGCGTAGGACAGAACAAAGGAGAGGCACAAAACAAAGAAAAGAATCCCCAGTCACTGAAGAGGTCACATAATGTGTGACGAAAGAACTTGACAATATATGAACAACCGTCCGATTGTGGAACCAACCAACTGGAAATTTATAAATTTATTTGAAAAAAAAAAAAATTTTATTAATAATAAATTGGAGTGAAAGCAACTGGTGCGTGTGTTTCTTATTGGCAACGTGACCCTCCCAAAGCATAACAATATCGGTTTCAACACACCTTTTCAGATAAAGAATCTTGCTAAACAAATTCAGAAACGAAATATATATATATATATATATATATATATTATATATATCGATGATATTAATAAATGGAAACTATCTTTATAAAACCATATTTATTTTATTAAATACTAACAGCAGTATCCAGCGTTGCCTGGGTAGGTAATATCTGCTTTGATGAAAAGGTGTTGATGTTAGCGACTGCGAGTTTCTTGAAAATCGGTCGTAAGGTGTAGCAAATGGCGAAATGTTGAGTGAAATCGTATGGAAATGTGGGAGGTGGAAAAATTCGTATTTTGAAGAGTTAAACGGCTGTCACGTCGTCCCTGAACAAAAAATGCAAAGTGTAAAGCTACTATAAGATGTGCAATGATAGGTTCTATCGTAGTATAAATAGGTTGAAATAGGTTGAAAAATGTGGGAGCTAATGATAGGTTCTATCATAGTATAAAAGTTGAACCAAATAAATTGATTTATGTGTGGAGTGGAGCCGAAGTTTCGAATTTGAATGACATCGGTTGAAAAATGTGGGAGCTAGAACCGAAAAGGCGGAAATTTGAGCGAAAAGGTGGTATTTTCGAATATTTAAGCGGATGCCACGCCGTTCCTGAACAAAAATTCCAAAATGTAAAGCCACTTTAAGACGTGAAATAATCAGATCTAGCGTAGTGTAAAATTTGAACAAAGTAGGTTGATTAATGTGGGAGCTAGAGCCGAAACATTTTAGTCTAAAAGTGGTATTTTTGAATATTTAAGCGGCTGCCATGCCGTCCCTGAACAACAAATGCAAAATATAAAGCTATTACAGAATGTGCAATGATAAATTCTATTTTGCTTTAAAATTTGAACGAAATCGGTGGCAAAATGTGGGAGCTAGAGTCAAAAATCTTAATTTCGATAAAGAGGTGACCCCGCTATCGATTTTTATCTGCAGAATGACCCCGGAATAAAAAAAAAAACGATACGCTGATATATAGAAAACACTCCTCGATGACTAATCTATGAGCCTGTAAAGTTTCATGAAAATCGGTCGTAAGATGTAGGCCCCAATAGGTAACACACACACACACACACATACTTAATTTTCCATATATACAGATATTTCAAGGGTACCAAAATTTTTTTGGGTACGCCCTCATCAGATAAACTACAAAAGTTGTTTTACAGATAGTGACATATTCAAAACTAGAACTTAGCGTTTTGATACGACGTTAACTAATGAAAAAAACTGCTAAATGTTTTCAAATCTTTCTCTTATAACTAACTAAACAAACTACGCTAACTTTATAAAGAAAAATCTGTAACAACCCCTACTGTAACTAATTCCTATTTATCTAAATTTTTCCTGAAAGAAAAAAGCACAGATAAATTTATAAACTTGCATCGCATAGAGTTACGGTCCTTGCCATTCTGAGTTCATATCCTGCCGAGGTTAACTTTGCCTTTCATCCTTACGGGATCGATAAAATAAAGTACCAGTAATGCACTGGGTAATTGTTGGCCTTGTGCCAAAAGTAGAAACAATTAATTATTGTTATTTTTTGTTTTGTATATTTCCTGAAGCGATATGGTTGAGATAAAGCACCCTTAATGGAGATAATTGTTAACTAATAATCTCTAGTTGCATTGAGTAAAACTCAATGCAAGAATAGCTGTTAAAACAGTAAAATGCTGTCAATAACAACATTGGGAAAAATTTAACTCAAATGTAGTCAGAAATCAGTAGCTAGAAGTGTGTTGGCCCACAGAAGTGATAGAAAGAAAGGAATACATGATGGAGTTATACACAATGACTGGTGCAGCTGTACAATCATAAATTACTACAAGAGCAAAGGTGATGCTCTGGAATGGAGCAACTATTGAAGAATAAAACTAATGGACCATGTTATGAAAGTGACAAAAAGAGTTATAGTGTAGCTAATTAGGAAAAGAGTCAAAATAGATGATATGCAGTTTGGTTTCATGCCCTCTTCTTAGTGGCAACTACAAGAGAAGTTCCTAGACAAAATAAGCTTTTGTTGATCTAGAAAAGGCATTTCACAGAGTACCTCAATCTATTATCTGCTGGTCCTTAAGGAAATTAGGTGTAGAAGAATTGCTTATGAGAGCAGTGTACCATGTACAAAGGAGCCGTCATTAAAGTGAGAGTGGGAAATGAGTTTGGTGAGGAATTCAAGTTACAGGTAGTAGTTCTTCAAGGTTCAGTTTTTAGCCCACTACTATCCATTATAGTTATTCAGGCTATAGCAGAGGAGTTTAAAACAGGCAGCCCATGGGAACTTCTCTCTGCAGATGATTTGGTCCTGATAGCTGAAACCAAAAAATAACTAGAAATTAAATTCTGATTATGGAAACTGAAATGCTACTGAGTAGGAAAGAAGATACGACCCAGATTCCCCCCAGGGAATTGACTTTGCTCAATAAGTAGAAAAGGAGTAGGCATAAACCTCATACAATGTGCACAATGTAAATCTTGGGTACACAAAAGATGTAGTGGGATAACAAGTAGAGTAACAGGAAGGGAGAATGTTGCATGTAGAAGAAATTGAGAGGAAGAATGCTAATGATATAAACCTTTTCCAGTCACAGGAAGGATCTATAGACATGGTTGATAGCTTCTGCTAATTAGCAGAGGAGGAAGGTGCGCCGAGATTATAATAGCTAGAAAAAGAATAGGATGGAAGAAGTTTAGAGAGCTACTACCACTGTTGACAACAAAAGGTTTCTCTCGACATATAAAAAGAAGGCTGTGTGACACCTGTGTGTAGTGTGCGATGCTGCATGGGCTGTGACTGCAGAGGACATGTGTAGACTAAAGAGAAATGAAGCAACCATGCTTTGTTGGATGTGCAATGTAAGTATGACAGAAAAGCAGAGCTTAGATGAGATGATGGAGAATTTAAGAGGAATCCAAAGTGGTATGCAAGAGAGAAGGCTGCGTTGACATGTGATGCGCATGGACATTGACTGATGGGTAAAGAAATGGGTAAGGAAGCTGCAGTAGAGGATGACCAAGAAAGACCAGAACAATCATTGTGAGACTAACCTCAAAGACTAGGAGAGGACGAAGGAATGCGACAAGTCTAGCAGAAAAGGAGATGCACAATCTTGACAAGGAACAATAAACCCGAAACAATTGCAGATTGTTTTTCTTACTGCGACTGCTGGAACAAAAGGATGATGGCCATCTGGAGCACAATGTGTAGTGGTGCTGTTTGCTTGCAAACAGATCTAATATTGATAATATTATTATATTATTGTTATTCGCTCACGAATGCATTTACGTATCTGCCATGTTAGAGTGAAAACAAATTTTGTTTTTAATTTTCAGCAAAGCCAGCTATAAAATCGCTCAGTATGTAAATTAGGCTAATTAGCTGATGTATACTTTAGAGAATACTATATATTCTCAAGATTTCTAGGGTGTAGCAGACAAGAGAGAATTACACAATCCGAAACAATTGTAGATTGTTTTCTCTCTGCTACCGTTAGAACAAAAGGATGACGTTGGTCATCTGGAGCACAAGGTGTAGTGGGGTTGTTTGCTTGCAAACAAATCGAATATTAATAATATTATTATAGTATTATTTTTATTCACACGTGAATACATATATATATATATATATGTATAACTTTGATAACTTTCGGCCGGTATTGGCCCAGGCCATGTCTAATTTAATAGACCCACCTGCTGAAATCTTTCAAATCAGGATTTGGACACCATGGCCCACTCAGGTAGAGAGTTATTGTTTACGGAGGCATATCCAGGTGTAGGAGGTTTATCTGGTATTTCTTTTAGGAATTTGTCCAAAGACTTCTTGAACTTTATGGGGTCTGTTTCTGTTTTAATGTTTTGGTGCAATATTAAAGAGAGCAAGGCCAATTGAGGTGAAATAATTGTGCTGTATTGTTGTTATGAGATGCGAGATTTTTGACGTGGGCGAGATGCGAGATTTTAGCACGGGGCCTAAGCCTTGGGTGTACCTTAAAGGCGATGCTAACATCATTTGGGCAATGTTGATGGAGTATTTTCCACATCATGAAGATAATGTATATATCCAGCAAAGCCTCAGCCCACACTGTAAAGTGGTTGTGATGGCGACACAGCGAAAAAGTGTCCAGTCCATATGTTTAGTGGTCGAGTAGGTGTCACAACAAAAAGTTGTCCAGTCCACACTGTACAG
>OZ024744.1:48549603-48552103 GCA_964016885.1 Eledone cirrhosa | reverse complement strand
ATGACAAAGGTGCCCAGTCCACACTGTAATGTGGTCGTGTAGGTGTCACGACAAAAAGTGCCCGGTCCACACTGTAATGTAGTTGGTGGTAGGAAGGGCACCCAGCTGTAGAAACCAAGCCAAAATCTGCCCCAGGTAAGCTAAACATGGTCCTCTGACCTGTTTTTTCTCTAAGGCCCAATCCGTCCTACCCATGAATGATGGACTCTTAACGACGAGGTTGATGATATATAAATATTTATGTATATATATGAAGTGCGTATGTATATCTATGATATGTGTATGTATCATGATGATGATAATCATCGTTTAACGTCCATCTTCCAGGCTAACATGGGTTAGACGGTGTATATTATATATATATATGTTTATGCATATTCACGCAAATATATATATATATGTGTGTGTGTATCATTATCCTGGTATATGCATGTACATTTATATATGTGTATATTATGCTGGTACCACAAAACATCCAGCCCACACTGTAAAGAGGTCGTGTAAAAGGCACAGCAAAAAGGACCCAACACACAGTGTCAATATGGTTGGTGTTAGGAAGGGCATCTAGCCGTAGGAAACCATCCAGAAACATTCCTATATGAGCGAGACATGGTCACCCGACACAACTTGCCTCTAAATGGGACAAACCTGATAACGTGGATGATAGACGTTAATCGAAGATGATGATGATATATATATACATATACATATATATATATATATATATATATATATATATATATATATATATATATATATATATTTTTATAAGTATTAAGTTGTTAAACAATATTCGATGATTATGTCAAAGAATGATTTGTACAGTAGATTGGAAGCACTCAACTAGAAAATAAAATAAATTTCAGGAGTTATTAATATAAGTATTAATAAAATATTCTTCACATTAATATTATAAATTAAATATTTCCAAATTCTAACCGTTTAACTTTCCTTCCTTATAAATCTTTTTCCAGTGGCTATCACTGGCTGTTATAAATCATGAGACGTCTCCCTTGATATAGTATCATACAATTTAAAATTTTAGAACACTTTAAGTATGCAACGTTTTTTCTTACATTCTCTAATGAATTCATTACGTTTTCACACTCTCACAAAGATATTATATAAGTAAAATTTTCTATCGGGTAATCACTACCTTAATTAAATCTTAACCATTTAACATCTCAGGGTATGTCATGTGTCATTATATTTTGTCTGATGAGGACGTACTGTTGTACATCCGAAATATGTATAATAAAATGTAATTGATCAAAAGAACATCTATTTTATTAATACTTATATATATATATATATATATATATATATATATATATATATATATATATATATATATATATATATATATACTAGCTGAAGTACCCGGTAATACCCGGGAGCGGGGGTATTCCCAGTTCCCATTAAAATGCCCAATGCCTCTCAGACCCAAAATGAAATCAAAATATAGGACAGATAATCAAAAACGAAGACAAATTCATTTACGAAACAATAATAGAAACAAATATTGTTGATTGCATTGGTCAGACGAAGTTGAGTGTTGCTATAAGGAAAAAAAATAGAACCTCCATTAGGGTGTCTTGATATTATTGAAATTTGCTGAAATTTTGTGAATAGGCATTATATCTTGTCATTTACCTATGGTTTAAATTTCATTTAAATCGAAGGGAAAAAATTAAGCGGGGTTTTGAGCCCCCAGGGAACCCTTTCATTAAAATGAAATATACGTAAGAAATCAAATGGGCCCCACACACGTGTCAAGTTTCATGAAGATCGGTTTGGTAATTTTTGAGTTTTAGGTTCACAAACAAACAGACAGAAATTGCCATTTATATATATATATATATATATATATATATATATATATATATGATAATAAGGGCGCTGCAAGACATTAGAGGGATTTAGTAATATTTGATATATAAGTAACTTTTTTCGTGTATATACAGGCTTATATACCCTTCCTATCTAAATACATTTCGTAGTACAACAAACTTTTTCATTATTACACTGACCACTATAAATTAATGTAACAACCTTGGTTAAGTTATATTCCAAACACCAACTTGATAATGAGAAAGTTTGTTTTATTACTGATAATTCATTCCAAATTCTCAATTATTTTCAGTTATTTGAAAGTCATTGACAATGTCTTTCATTAGCAACATGGTAAGAAAGAAGTTAGTGTTTTTATTTATTTAAAAACATTCCATCATAGTTTTATGTCAGCCATTTTGTTAAGTTATGTTCTAAACACCAACCCAATAATGAGATAGCTAATTATATTACTAAATGTATGTGTACATATGTATATAGGAGTGGGTCATATATATATAATTTAATTACATAATAAACAACACAATATAATTATTCCATTACCAAAGGTTTCAGGAAACTAGACGATCTTAACAGAAGCGTCCAGGATGCTTCTGTTAAGATCGTCTAGTTTATTATGTATTCGTGTTGTTTATTATGTATTGAAATA
>OZ024744.1:48524603-48539603 GCA_964016885.1 Eledone cirrhosa | reverse complement strand
ACACACATATACCCTCCCCCATATATATATATGTGTGTGTGTGTGTGTCTGTGAGATTAAACGAAGATATAGTTAAATTGATTTCACCTAGCTAATTAATATTGCCTCATTAACTGGCGATTGGGTCTTAACGAGGCAATCGATAGATACATAACGTATATATTTTTATTGATTGGATTGTTTCGTTGATAATTTAGATAAAGAACAAAAAGGTATATATATATATGAGTGTTTGTATGCGTACGCATATATATATATATATATATATATATATATATATATATATATATATATATATATATAAATATATATATATTGTGAGTTTCTAACTCTATATTATAATTTGATGTATATATATAAATACATACGTACATGATGGCTGTGCCCTCGTTATCGAGTATGGCCATTGCACGAGAAAAAAAAGACAAATCATAATAATAATAATTGTTTCTACTTTAGACACAAGGCCAGCAAATACCCAGTGTATTACTGGTACTTTATTTTATCGACCCCGTAAGGAAGAAAGGCAAAGTTAACCTAATAATAATAATAATAATAATAACGGCAACAATAACAACAATAATAATATACATATATATATATATATATATATATACACACACACACACACATAAATACATCTACACACACGATAGCAACTAACAGCGCTGCGATCGAATGTGGCTTTTTAGCCCAGCCAATAATCAAAAATGTCTTGCACAGAGTTGGCAACCAAAACATTCACTGGGAATAGCCGGCTGTGGTTGGGGTTCATGTACTTTTGCATGTCGTTTGAGCCCTCCTGCTGATTTACATTCTCTACCACATGCTTGGCAAGCATGATGAGTAGCATCTCCAACAGCAGCCTGGTAGTCAACCACTGGTCTCACTTTATGACTGCGAAGATGACTTTCAAGTCCAGCTTTGCTTAGGCAGAGTCTCGCACAGACGCTGCATGTCAGCGCCATAGGAGGACCTTCGCCGTCTGGAAATGCAACAATAATGCTCTTCCTCACATCCTGCTTTATTTTCTCGTATGCGATTCGAGATGCCACAAAGGCAATTTTCCCTCATATACAATCTTTCTCCATTTATTATGATCAGCAGCAATATTTTCCCATGTATCAGCAGAGATGTTAGCGTCTTTCAAAGAAACTTTCAAGGAATCCTTATACCTCTTCTTTGGTTTATGTGGCGGTCGTTTTCCTTTAACTAACTCTCCATAAAAGAGTTGTTTTGGTATTCTAGAATCCTTTATCCTGGCAAGGTGACCACTCCAACGGAGTCTTTGCTTAAGCACAGGAGCTTCTATACTGTCACACAGAGAGCTTTCCAAAATCTCGACATCACTGATGTGGTCCCTCCAGTGAACACCATGGATCCGTCTGAGACACATCTGATGGAAACGCTCCAATTGATTAAGGTGGTGTCGATATGTGACCCAGGTCTCGCAGGCATAAAAAAGAGAAGAGAGCGCACATGCCTTGTACACCTTTACCTTTATCCTCCTGCATATGTCTCGCCGACCCCAGAGTCGCCTTTCTAGCTTTCCTAATCCTGAGAGGGATTTCATTATCAAGGTTGCCGTATCGATTGACAGTGCTTCCCAGGTAGACAAACTGATCAACCACTCCAAGTCGTTTACCATACACATAGATATTTGGTTCACTGTACTGCTTACCAGGGGCAGGTTGGTACATGACGACGGTTTTCTTGAGACTGACAGCCAATCCTAGGGCAGTGCAAGCATCAGAAAATGCATTCAAAATGTGCTGCATATCACTCTCTGTGTGCGCTACAAGATCGCAATCATCTACATACAAGAGGTCTCTTATGATTGATGTAAATACTTTTGTTTTTGCAGCAAAGCGCCTGATGTTAAATATGCTGCCTGAGGTACGATATTGGATGTAAACACCATGCTCGCAATTCCTGAATGCAATACAGAAAACCATTGCAAAGTATATGACAAAGAGGGTCGGTGCTGGAACATCCCCCTGTTTTACTCCATTTTTTACTGAGATAGGCTCCGACATGTTACCTCCGACATTAACCCAAGCCTTCATGTCGTCATGGAAAGAACTAACCAAAGAAAGGAACTTATCAGGGCAACCAAGTTTCTGGAGAACCTTCCATAATGCATTTCTGTTAACAGTATCGAAAGCTTTTGTCAGATCGACAAAAACCTGATACAGACCCAAACCTTGTTCCATGCACTTCTCCTGGAGCTGTCTAGCTGAGAAGATCATATCAGTAGTGCTGCGTCCAGCACGAAAACCATATTGACTTTCAGGAAGAACACAATCTGCAATGTGTGTCAGCAGACGGTCCAGAAGCACCCTACATAAAACTTTCCCTACGACAGAAAGCAATAATATACCTCTGTAGTTCCCACAATAATTCCTGTTACCCTTTCCCTTGTATAAGACCACCATTACTGCATCTCTCCAGTCCTCAAGTACGGATTCATTATCCCATATCCTGCCAAACAAAGAGTGAAGATGTTGCAGGAGTCTCTCACCACCATATTGTAGGAGCTCTGCATGTATGCCATCCATACCTGGAGACCTTCCACTGTTCAGCTTTGAGATAGCCACTGCAACCTCCACAAGCGTCGGAGGTTCTGCGAGAGCTACTTTCACAGGACTTTCTGGAGTGAGATTGAGGGAATCTTCATTGACGCCAGACAGCTGCTTCAAAAGTTCATGAAAGTGCTCTCGCCACCTTCGTAGAATTCCTTATGAGTCACGAAGAAGTTCTTTGCCATCCTTGCTGCGAATGCGAAGCGGTGTCACCAGAGAAGAAGACGGTTCATAAACTTCACGCAAGAGACTGTACAATAGCTTTGTGTTATTGGAATCTGACGCAGCTTGTATCTCATCAGCCTTCTCACTCCACCACTGATCCTTCATCTGAGAAAGACTCCGCCTAACACGTGATTTCACATCCTTGAGTTCCTTATGCAACATATTCCTCTCCTGTGGTTTTGCTGTCAAGTAGCGTGACAGAGCACGCCTCTTATCAGCCAACAAGTCTTCTATATGTACATCATTCTCATTAAACCAGTCCTGATGTTTTCTCTGCACCAATCCCAGAACACGCCTGCCTACATCATAAACCGACTTTTTAAGGGTCGGCCAATCCTCACCAAGATCTGCAGCCTGCATCTCTTCTCGCAATGTCCTCTTCACATTTTTATCCCTGAGACGAGCAGCATTCAATCTTCTGGGCAGGGTAACACCAGGATCCCGGATTTTACGTTTAGTGATTAGTTTCACTTTTGCGCGTACCAGGTGGGGATCCGTCCAGCACTCAGCTCCACGAAGGTCACGAACACACTGCACATCCCGTCTGTCACGCATCCTGACAAGGACATAGTCCAAAAGATGCCATTCCCTAGATGCAGGATGCATCCATGTAGTCTGAAATTTGTTCTTTTGTTGGAACATGGTGTTGGTAACACACAGATCCAGCTC
The DNA here is from genome assembly GCA_964016885.1 of Eledone cirrhosa. Taxonomy (NCBI): domain Eukaryota; kingdom Metazoa; phylum Mollusca; class Cephalopoda; order Octopoda; family Eledonidae; genus Eledone; species Eledone cirrhosa. The sequence goes on along the minus strand of OZ024744.1, from coordinate 48,536,127 downwards.
CTCACACATCTGCAGCAGGAGAATACCATTGTTGTTACACTTTCCCACCCCATGCCTTCCGATTACATTCCATGTGTTAAAATCCCTACCCACTCTAGCATTAAAGTCACCAAGCACGATGACTTTATCTGCCTGAGGGATATTTCTTAAAACACCTTTCAAGTGGCAAAAGACACTTTTTCTTCATCGACAGAATTCATAGTTGGAGCATACACACTCACCAGCGTCGCATATCTTCCTTTGTCCAGCGGAATTCTCATGGACATAAGACGCTCACTAATCCCCACTGGGAATTCTTCTAATTTATCCACAAGAACAGTCTTAACAGCAAATGCTACCCCAGTCTCTTTTCTGGTTCCTTCATCTCTTCCTTTCCAGAAGAATGTATAACCTCGTCTCAGATAAAGCCACGATGTCAAGATCGTAACGTCGAAGCTCCTTTGCAACAAGAGCGGTCCTTCGTTCAGGACGTTCCAAGGAATCCCTGCCAAGCAGCGTCCGTACGTTCCAGCAGCCAAGACTAAATGCCTTGTTTGGCTCTATTACAGTGGCACTATGACGAGCGGGCCCAGGCTGTGATAACCTGAGGCCCCTGCCCTTATTGCCAATTATCTCTTTTGTTCCAGAACCCGATTGCCAATTATCTCTTTTATTTTGTTTTGGAACATCATTGAATTGTGGAAAAAAAACAAAAAACAAAAAAAGTAATAATAATAGCAACAATAATAATAATAATACACTATTAATGATTATTAATTAATGCAATCGTGCAATGCCTGTGCCTGAAGAATATTTTTAAAGTGAGGAAAGACTGTGCACTGAGCCAATCCCACTCTCTGAGCGACAGTAACTATAACCCGAAAAGAAGAAAAGATCAACATCATCGGTTACTACTGAGCCGCAGGTTTTATGTCGGAATTAACCCAGTTTCCTGAGATGCCTTCTCCTAGAAGAATGCCCTGATAAGGGCTAGGAGTCCTTCACGCCCAGCGGTTTAACTGCGCGATCGGGTTTCCAGCCCGACTATTTTTATGTCCTCGCGGAATTCTTTTTTACATACATACATAAATATATAAACATACAAGCGCGCGCGCGCACCCACCCACGCACACACACACATATATATATATAAGTAGTATTGTCATAATACAGGGTGTGTCTTGGGCTTATTAATCCCAGAAGAGCTAATCTTCATCCAGGTGAAAACGTCAGATTTTTCTCCTAGAGACGCAAGAAAGAAAAGAGAGAGAGAGGGGGAGTGTTGAGAAGAATATATTAGAGAAGAATCGACTTTTGTGCTAAGAATGGAATTTATATTTATCAACTGTAAAAGGTAAAGCTAACTTTGGAGGAAGGTTCGACCTCAGTATTTCACTGGTACATTAAGTGCAAGAAATGCACGAGTTAATGTGGTAATGTACCAGTTTCAGCATTCGATAATCAGAAGAAGGGAATTAGGTGTAAAAGTCAAACTTGCTATCTTCTATTCACTATTCATGTCAACCTTTACCGTTGGTCATGAATCTTTGGTAATGAATACGAAAGAATACATCAAGAATACAAGTGGTTGAAATAGGGTTCTTCTGAAGAGTCTTTGGAGTAACATTACTCGATAGAGTGTGTAGCTCGGAGATCAGAGAATCACTCCAGGTAGAGCCGCTACTTCTCTGAATTGAGAGATCACAACTCCAATACTATGGGCATGTGGTTAGAATGTCTCAGGAAAGAACCGCTGGACAGATTTTACTGGCAAAACCAACTGGTAGGAAACCCAGGGGTAGACTCCGAGCAAGATGGTTGGATAACATCCATAAGCTTGGCTGGTCTCGCTTGGGGATCTAGCCTGATTAGTTAGAGACGGTTGATTCTGACAGGACCCACCGGAAGGAATGTTTGAGGACTGTCCCCACCACCCTCTCAGGAATAGGTGGGCGAATAAGAAGACACTTTAATTATTGCCGTCAAAATAATTGTTTCTACTTTTGGCACAAGGCAAGCAATTATTCCAGTGTATTACTGGTACTTTATTTTATCGACCCCTAAGGATGAAAGGCAAAGTTAACCTCGGCGGGATTTGAACTCAGACCATAAAGGGCCGTAACTCTATGCTTCAAAGCATGGCGTCCGACCCTCTACCGATACTGCCAATCCACCACTCTCAAAATAATTGTTTCTACTTTTGGCACAAGGTCAGCAATTACCAGTTCATTACTGGTACTTTATTTTATCGACCCCGTAAGAATGAAAAGCAAAGTTAACCTCGCGGGACCGCCCTCAAAATAATGAATGACTATATTAACCTCAAAAGTATTTTAATGTGAGCCCCAGTCAGAGTTTCAGGAAGCATTCTATCCTAAATTCTAAGGATTCTGCCAAGTCACTCTCCCTTTTTTGTTCCCTATCCACAGTACACGCTATGGCACACCACACACACAGACATACACAAACGCACGTACGAACGCGCGCGCGAACATACACACACACACGCATATACATACGCACACACATACATGCACACACACACACACTCGCACATACACAGACACGTACACACACACACACAAATACATATTAGCACACACACACACCAATACATATTGGCACGCACACAGACACCAATACATATTAGCACACGCACACCAATACATATTGGCACGCACACACACACCAATACATATTGGCACGCACACACACACCAATACATATTGGCACGCACACACACACCAATACATATTGGCACGCACACACACACACACCAATACATGTTAGCACACGCACACCAATACATATTGGCACGCGCACACACCAATACATATTAGCACACGCACACACACCAATACATATAAGCACACACACACATACACACCAATACATATTAGCACACGCAGACACACACACACCAATACATATTAGCACACACACACACACACCAATACATATTAGCACACACACACACACACTAATACATATTAGCCAATGAAATGAACCTCTGCCAGTTTTGACATTGACATTTCCAGTTATTCACTCAACAGAGTAACCTAGCCACGTGATATTTATGTGTAACTGGCTGAGTATTCCACAGATATATGTACTCTTAACATAATTCTCAGGGAGATTCAACATTTCAGCATGATACTATGTACCAAAGACTAGCCGTTTGGAATTACAGCTAGTCATGACAGTATCGGTAGAGAGTCGGACACCATGCTTTGCAGCATAGAGTTACGACCCTATACGGTTTGAGTTCAAATCTGCCGAGGTTAACTTTGCCTTTCATCCTCACGGGGTCGATAAAATAAAGTACTAGTAATGTACTGGGGTAATTGCTGGTCTTGTGTCAAAAGTAGAAACAAAACAATTATAGTGTCAGTTGCTGAATATTCCACAGACATGTTTACCATTAACATAGTTCTCAGGGAGATTCCGCATGTCACCATCTGTGTAACAGAGATTGGCCCTTTAAATTACAGGTACAGTCAATGTGAAAAGCTTGTACTCTGTCTCTGTCAACCCCAATTTCACTCAAAAAGTATGGGTCAACCCGAGGCTATGGTAAAGATATTTGCTTAAGACGTCACACACTGGGATTGAAATAGGGTCCTAGTGATTGTGAAAGGAACTTCTTAACCATTCAGCCATGCTGCTTCCACTGTAACTCACACACACACAACATACACCAACACACACACATACACACACATATACATACAAGCAGGCACCAATACACACACACACACACTCAACATACACACACACACACTGATTTACACAGACACACACCAATTCACACACACACCAATACACACACACACCAATACACAGGCACACGCACACACACACCAATCCACAGACACACACATTCACATACACAGTCACACTGATTTACCCAGACACACACCAATACACACACACGCACACACATGCACGCACACACATACACACTGATTTACACTGACACACACCAATACACACACAGACACACACTGATTTACGCAGACATACACTAACACACACACACACTGATTTACACAGACACACACACCAATACACACACACACACAGATGCGTAGAGACAGACAGACACAAACACCAACATACATACACTATAAAATAAACAACAAATTTCTCTCCCTCCTCTCCTTCACTCCCCCATTCTCTTCTTCCCCAACAACAGAGCAACTAACTTGATTTACTGACTGTGAGGATGGATAGGGGGGGGGGGGGGAGGAGGAGGAGAGGAAGAAAGCCATTTGAAGGGGTCTCTTTTCACTTTTTGCTTGATTTATAGCTCCCTAAAAATTTCCTTCCCTCTCTCCCCTATACCCCTCTAACATCCATCCCCTTCCTTCTTCTGTCTTCTTCTAACAATCACCATCACCATCACCATATAGTGAAGGTGATGGTGATGGTGATGGTGATGATGGCAACAACAAAATAACATAGCAATAATAATAGTAATAATGACTGGTGATGATGATGACGATGGTGATGGTGATGATGATGATGATGATGATGACGATGGTGATGACGATGATGGTGATGATGGTGATGGTAATGGTGATGGTGATGATGATGATGGTAATGGTGATGGTAATGGTGATGATGATGATGGTGGTGGTGATGATGATGATGGTGGTGGTGATGATGGTGGTGGTGATGATGGTGGTGATGATGATGGTGGTGGTGATGATGATGGTGGTGGTGGTGATGATGATAGCAATAACAAAATAACAACAATAGTAATAATAATAATATTAATAGTAATAATAATAACAACAATATGGATGATGACGATGATGATGATGGTAGTAGTAGTGATGGTGGTGAGGATGATGATAGTGGGGATGATGGTGGTGATGATGGAAGTGATGATAGTAGTGATGATGGTGGTGGTGGTGATGGTGATGGTGGTGGTGGAGGTGATGGTAATAGTGGTGATGATGATGATTTTATTAACCACAAAAGGGTTCACATGAAGAAAACATTAAGGATAGTATAAGCACACTGTATCACCTTGTGCTGTCCTTAACATTTACTTCATGTAAATACTTTGTGGTTAATAAATGAATCATTGGTTGTTGTTGTTGTTCACATCATCATCATCATCCTTCTTGTTGTTGCTATTGTTGATTTTGAGGTTCTAGCAGCCTCATTCATCATGACCAAGCTTCCTTTCGCTGACACCTTGGAGATGGGTTGGTTGCTAAGGGAGACCCCAGATGGTGGTGGTGCTGGTGGTAGTGGATGTGGCTGTGGTGGTGCTGGTGCTGGTGGTGGTGTTAGTATTATGTTACTTTGCAAACACCAACGTTAATAAGGAAAAGGTTAGTTATATTACTAATATTACTAAATCCCCCCTATGTCTCAAAAGTGTATATATTTATCTAAAAAGCTTTCATCATAAATTTTATGTAAGAACCTTCATGTTCCAGCATCCCTCTAGCTTAATAATGAGAAAGTTAGTTATATTGCTAAATCGCTCTAAATTTTTAGTTATGTTCAATATGATTTGAAATCCATTGCCAGTCTGTTTTTATTAGAAATATGAAAAACAAACATTGTTGGCTGTATATTTCGTGTGAAATATTAACAAAAGTGTTTAAAACATCTATAGAATTATTAAAACACCATCGACATTTAGCAGCTGTTTTTTTAATTTCCTGATAGCAAGAGTTGGACAGGTATTCACAGCCCAGCCAGTACTCAAGTGAGGCTACTCTGAAATGAGCTGAGGATCTGCATCTTGTTTACATATGATCCTGCACTTCATAGAGTGGATTTTATCATGACATCAGCTCTAGGGAAATTGTTATGTCTTTGACAGTTAAAGAGTTCTCCCAACTCTTTGTTTAGTAGATTGTCTATGGTTAGATGCCCTTCCTATCACCATCCACTTTAAAGCATCTCTTTTTCATTGAACTTTTTCTTTTCCAACCTTTTGAATTCCATTTGTTCCAAATGCCAGCTTAATAATATGCGGTGTCTTTCATTAGAAATATGGTAACGCACACTTTTGGTTGTATATTTCATGAGAGATGTGGTAACTAAAGAGTAAATTTATTTATCTATTTTAATCAATTTAAACGCCCGTATAGAGCTAGAAAGCAATGTCAGATTTGGATAAGTATCTATTACCCCTTAAAAGGGAAAGAAAGAGGACAACAGAAAGCAAAAGAAGCATAAATGAGAAAAAAGGTGAAAAACAAGAAAAACTAGCTATATGTAACCTAAGGGTTTCTGTTGTTGAATTAGTTTCCAAATACTGAAAAATCTTGTTTATAGGTGGTAGATCCTCCATAATATAATGTACCTCCAATCTCTATAGTTTTTAAAGATCAGCATCAAGATGTCTTTTCTCTTAGACTGATTATAACTTGGATAATGGTATAATATATTCAAGATAGTTCTGGAGTCCACATTTCAGTTGACAACCACAACTACCAACACCACTACCAGCCACACCACAAGCACCACCCACACTACCACCACCACTAACAACAACAACAACAATACCAACACCACCACCACTATCCTATCCCCAACAACAACAACATCAACGCCACACCCATCACTAACACCACCACCACCACCACCAACACCACCAGCCTCGTCAACAACAACAACAACAACAACAACAGCAACAACAACACCGCCGCGCCCAATAACGTCAACAGCACCAAAACCACAACCAACAACCAACACTAAACACCACGAACACTTCCACCACGACGACGACGAATAACAACAACACCAACAACACTACACTTAACACAACACAACAACCACAACCAACAACATCTCCCCCACCCCACCCACCACCAAAAATATCACCCCACCCCCACCCCACCACCAAAACATCACCCCACCACCAAAAAACAACACCAACAATACCACCACCATCGAGCTACAAACAACAGCTCCACCACCACCACCAACAACAACAACAACCACATATATATAAGCCATTCATCATTTCCATCCATCAAACCCTTCATTCTGTCCATCAGTTCGGCCATTGATCCGGAAAACGCTGGAATATAAATCAAGGCCTAAGAGAGAAGCATGGACTGGATCTGTCTGTCTGTGTGTCTGTATGTATGAATGTCTGTCTGTCTGTCCGTCTGTCTGTCTAGCTGTATGTCTATTTATGTTCCTACCATACCATCTAGATATATCATCAGCTTCATCATCGTCATCGTCGTCGTCGTCATCGTCGTCGTCATCACCACCACCACCACCATCATCATCATCATTGACATCATCATCTTCATCACCATCACCACCACCACCATCATCAAAATCATCATCATCATCATCATCGTCGTCGTCGTCGTCATGATGATGATGATCATCATCATCATCGTTGTCATTATCATCGTCATCATTACCATTTATCTATTTTCCATGTTTGCATGTTAGACTGGTTGCCACCACTTATGAGTGAGGCCAGACAAGTTAGCTGAATATATCTTACTATATAGGATCTCATTTTGGATTTGGGTTTTTTTTTTTTTTTCTATTGCTGGATGCTCTTACTAAAACCAACCACTTTATAGCATATACTGAGAGCATTTTTTGTGGCACCAGTACGACCATCTTAAAGGCGGACTGGTGGACTTTTTTCTCTCTATCTAATTTTATATATATACTAGCAGTGTATCCTGGCGTTGCACGGGTAAGAACATTGGTAATAGCACCTCCAATGAGAAACGTTTATTTGTGAGTGCCTGTTAAAAACTCACGAAAATATACCGACAGGAAACTTGTTTTATTTGGAGAAAATTAAGAAGTTGAAAGTACAGTTTAGCTGTCTACGTGCATTGTTCATAGAAATATTGTTGAGTCCCTTCTTTTCATACTCCTCTATTTTGGCCTATTGGGGGTAAATGTGAAAGAGAAAGACACAGGTTAAGTTGGCAGAAGGTTCCAGTGTCATAGCAGTAAGGCGTAGACAACTTACCTCAAAAGTTCATTCGCACTCTTTCCACTAAGTTACTCTTTCTCTCTATCCCTCTCGGTGCAGTCCCTTGCGAATTTCTCGCGTAGGCCTGGTGTAGATTTGCACCCGATCCATCTGCCCGATGCACATGTCCGCTTTGTACGGCTTTTGGAGGAAGGAGTGACCAGCAGTACGTTGTTCGGTATTATTACGAAAAGGTGTAGCAGAGAATCCCACGTGAACTAACAGCTCGGGAGGAAACTGCATACCTCGAAGATTCATTCGCCATCGTTATTGTCAACGCACCGTTTATTTGGTATTTGTTGGTCTACAGTTAGATGAATGGCGCACAAAGGGTTACCTAACAGTTTACATTGTGTGTGTGTGTGTATATACATACACGCACACACACATATATATATATGCACCCATAAACACACACACATGCACACACATATATGCATATATATATATATATATATATATTTATATATATATATATACATATATATAAAACTGTAGTTGTCTCTGTGTGTGTCCTCACTTTTGCAAATTCTATACAAATCCACATTTCTACTCCGATTGACTTCAAACTTGCATTTATATATTCCTTGCGGTCTAAAGATACTAACTGCAGCTTTTATTTTTCAATTTTCTGTTGTTAAAGAGGTGTTAGGCGCCGGTTATCCATCTCCGTCGTGCCCTTATAATATCTGTCTGTATGCCTGGCTGTGTGCATTACGACATTCTGACGAACATTGATAACGAATTATGTTCGCTATTTTCCGTTCATTGCCAGGGAACATCTTCACGAACCAAAGTATCGTCTTCCTGTTTTCCTTCGGTTGCAACGTCTTTCGAAATATTTACTTCTGCGTCCACAGATTGATTCTTTAGTTTCAGAAGATCCCGTTAAGGGTGAAAGCAGCGATTCTTTGCTTAAATTTTAATCTGTTATTTTAATATATAATATAAGCGAGGTAAGCCAGCCCTTATTGGCAAGAAGTGCAACAGGGCTGGCTTACCTCGCTTATATTATATATTAAAATAACAGATTAAAATTTAAGCAAAGAATCGCTGCTTTCACCCTTAACGGGATCTTCTGAAACTAAAGAATCAATCTGTGGACGCAGAAGTAAATATTTCGAAAGACGTTGCAACCGAAGGAAAACAGGAAGACGATACTTTGGTTCGTGAAGATGTTCCCTGGCAATGAACGGAAAATAGCGAACATAATTCGTTATCAATGTTCGTCAGAATGTCGTAATGCACACAGCCAGGCATACAGACAGATATTATAAGGGCACGACGGAGATGGATAACCGGCGCCTAACACCCCTTTAACAACAGAAAATTGAAAAATAAAAGCTGCAGTTAGTATCTTTAGACCGCAAGGAATATATAAATGCAAGTTTGAAGTCAATCGGAGTAGAAATGTGGATTTGTATAGAATTTGCAAAAGTGAGGACACACACAGAGACAACTACAGTTTTATATATATGTATATATATATATATAAATATATATATATATATATATATATGCATATATGTGTGTGCATGTGTGTGTGTTTATGGGTGCATATATATATATGTGTGTGTGCGTGTATGTATATACACACACACACACAATGTAAACTGTTGATGGTGAAGATGATAGATGTATCTCAAATAAATCGTGCACAAACACACACACATGCATCAATCTATTCTCACTATCAAACACTTTTAAAATTAGTCTATAAATATACTATTGCTAATACAACAAGTTTATCTGAAATTAATATCAAAATCATCTCTCACACCATCACAATCTATCAACCATTCCTCAGCGCAACTTCACATTTATCTATACATCTCTCTAACTCTATCTCACTAAATATATATGAACGTGTGTGTGTATATATATATATATGTGTGTGTGTGTGTATACATATTTACATTATATATATATATATAATATGTGTGTGTGTCTGTCTGTGTGTGTCTGTATGAACCTATACATTCTTGTGGAGTCATAGGGGTGCCGTATTGAAATATGGCGTTTCTTGGACATTCTAAGCCATGCCACGTCGAGCTCCTTTCCAGGTTTAAGCACAGCAGTTTGCTTCCAGTAAAGGACAGAGAACGCGGTAGAGAGCAAGAAAGGGAAATAGGAGCAGAATCGGGCCCAGTACTTAACTGGTATGTTATTTATCGACATCGAAAGGATATAAAAACAGTATTGACCTCGGCAGAGTTTGAAATCAGGGTACAGAAACCCAGAATAAATACTGCAAAGCACTAAATCTGACGTTCTAATTGACTCTAGCAGCACCCCCTCCCCCCTCTCTCTCTATATATATATGTATGTGTGTGTGTGTGTGTGTTCACAACAATCTATCTATCTCTTTCCTTCTCTAACTCTCTGTCTCTCTAACACACTGAGACACATCCATGTGTCCCCCCATCTATCTATGGAATTCAACATACAACATCGCCTTAAAGTTAGTCTATAAATACACACTTCCTGTCAATCATTTATATATATATGTGTGTGTGTGTTCCACACATGTATACACACACATGATGTTGATGATTATATGTTTATTTGTGTGTGTACATATATATATATGAGAGAGAGAGAGAGAGAGAGAGAGAGAGAGAGAGAGAGAGAGAGAGAGAGAGAGAGAGAGAGACCAGTTTTATCTGAAATTAATATCAAAATCATCATACACCATCGCAATGTACCGACCCAAACCACACCACTTACATGGATGGACATTTCCAAACGCACAGCCGACTTTACCAAGACAGATAGTATCTCTATATCTTGGAAAAAATACATCCGGAAATATATCCGTTACTACAGATCCAGCACGGGCAATTTTTGATGCGTCGAATTGTGATGGATAAGTGCTATATACAGATACAATGCACATACATGTGCATCCACATCGACATGAGTGTGTTTATTTGTGTATATGCCTGAGCATGTGTGTGTGTATGTGTGCATGTATCTGTCTATGTATGTGTATATATATATATATGTGTGTATATATATATATATGTGTGTGTGTGTGTGTGTGTATATATATATACAGGGAGAGAGAGGGAGAAATATATATGTAAATATATGTAGATATATAAGCAAAAGGGATATTTTTAATTTGTTGGTAATTCAACAAATATATATGTTTATAACTGATTCGAAGCACTCGACATGTGTCTGGAGTATAGTATCAATGATATTAAATAAATGGAAACTATATTTATAAAACCATATATATGTATATATATATATATACAAATATAGACATGTCTCTCTCTCTCTCTTATGTGTGTGTGTGTGTGTGTGTGTATACATATATATACACATGTCTATATGGTATATATACAGTATGTCGAAACAGTAGGAGCTCAGCTGTCAGGCTGTAACTCCTTACAATATGTAGATATAGATATAAATATAGATAGATAGTGTGTATAAACATATAGATATATACGTATCAATATATATATTATTGTGTGTGTATACATATATATATATGTGTGTGTGTGTATACATATATATGTGTGTGTGTGTGTGAGTATGTGCGTGTGTGTG
>OZ024744.1:48492103-48502103 GCA_964016885.1 Eledone cirrhosa | reverse complement strand
GGAGGGGACCTACAAAATCGTCACTTTTCCTGTTTTGTCTCTGTTGATTTTTTCTTTTTAAAACCAGAATTAGTAATTTAGTTTACTTATTGAGATCCCAAGGCATCCTATTTATTTTATAACTTATGGGATTTCTTGTAATGATTTGTAATGTATAAAGAAAATTAATTGTCACGGGAATGCTGCTGCCACGTAATATAAAATTGTGGTGAAGATAGATTAGCCAAATTTAATACACTGTAAGGGGAAGGGTGTCGAAAATATTTGAAGAATTACTATGTGGTGGGAGATGATTATTCGTGACGCAACAGTGTATAATAGGTTTATAAAATAGGTATATATAATGTGTATATATATATATATCTTAATCAATTGTCTTTGCTGTTACCCTATTATTCTTGCATACATTATCTAGCTCTCTCTCCCTCTATCTCACATTCTCTTTCTCCATTTCTCTCTACCTCATTCTCCCTCTCGCTACCTCTCTCTCTCTCCCCTTCTCGCTCTCTCTCCCCCTCCCTCTCTCTCTCTCTCTTTCTTTCTCTGTCTCTCTCTCCCACTCTTTCTCTTTCGCTTTTCTTCTCCATCCTTCCATCCCCACCCCACATCATTCCTCTCTGTTCCCCTTCTTTTCCCCTTTATCCATCTCTCTCTTCTCCCTCTCTCCCTCAGAACTTCCCTACTTGAGAAATGGTAGGAGTATTGCCAAGAGATGTATTCATGCTTTGTAGATCTTGAAAAGGTATATCACCACATTCTACAGGATCTGCTGAGGAAGGTTCTGCAGGAGAATGGAATTGATGGTCAGCTTCTTGCTGCTTTGATGTCTCTGTATGAATGGTCAAGTATTTGTGTTCGGACGAACAATGCTAAATCGAAACCATTCAATGTGGGAGTCAGACTCCGCCAAGAGTGTGTACTATCACTTCTCCTGTTCAGTATTTTCATGAACAGGATTGACATGTGCAGCCGGGTTGAAGGTGGTATTATGACTGGCAGATGTCGACTGGAATTTGCAAATGAGCTCCGCTGGTTTCACTCAGAGAGCCAGCCAGATCAGAGACGGTTGTTTCTGACAGGATACATTGGAAGGAGTGTTTAAGGACTCGACCTCCATGACCCTCTCAGGAATAAGTGGGTGAAGAAAAAGAAAAAGAACAAGAAGACACCTGATTGCCATTGCTTAGGTGCCTTTCCTGAGATCCTGGCCACCTAGCACACACAAGTCAGCCAGAGAATACCTTCTCTATTTTAGGCTTTTCACATCTCAGGCAAAATTTCATCCACCCTAGCAACCTTTCCACATTTGAGCTCTTTAATTGCTCTTGTGAACTCAGCCTCTAAGTGGTTAGTCATTGCTCCCAGATGTACCTTGTGTACATCAGAAGATGCTGTTGTGATCGGGTTTAGGAGATCAGCAAAATATTCTCTCTACCTTGCTAGGCTGCACTTCTCTGAAGAGAGGAGAATCCCTGATGCATTCCTGATAGCAGTTGTGGAGGAGGAGTTCTTATTCAAAGTTGCCATATGATCAGCCAGAACACTTTATTTGCTGATCTGAAGTTAGATTCCAACTTAACCAACTTAACCCCAAAGTCTTCCCATGTCTTAACTTTGGATGTCTTAACTTTGGATGCCTTTACTGTGTCTGCTGCAACTTTTCATGCCAGCAAGGGCATGAGGGAGAACTTGTTTCCAAGCCAGGTTTTGTAAGCTTCCTTCTTTGCTCCGATGGCATCTTTGACCCCTTGATAGAACCAAGGGCTCCTCCCACCACACCAATCTATTTTCACCCACCTCATTCAATAGTTGAAGGAGCATTTGCCAAACTGAATAGTCGCCACTCCATTTCAACATCGTCAGCTTACTCAGAGAGTTCTCTAAATTTGGATACAAAAGTATCCACAAACCTGTTCCTGTGCTCCCCACTTTATTCTATCGGTCAAGATGGACCTGCATGTTTTGTGGGCTCTCCTGGCTTTAGGTAGTCTTAGGTTATAGATAACTAGATCGGTATCAGTTGACAGCTCAGCCCCCCCTCTCTTAACACTAACATCCATCATAGAATTAAAATGATCAAAGACGATAACAAAATCAATTATTGATTTTATTCCCCGATTCCCCATATACCACGTGAAGAGGGTGTTCATAATATCTCATTACTAGAATAGAAGTCTCACAAGGCCTCTCCATTAGTATTTAGATCAGAATTACCATTCCTTCCAATCACTCCTTTCCATGTCAGATGATCAAAGCTAATATGTGCATTGAAATTACCATTAGGATATATGACTCGGCCATAACTACATCTAATGCTGCAATAACTTCATCAAGGAAGGATCTGTATTCGGACACTCTGTTTGGTGCATAAACTTGTTACCATCATCATCATCATTTTTTAAGGTTTATTTTCCACACATGTGTTAGATGGGTTGTCGCAATATGAGACAAGTTGGTTATGGAGACAATGTCATGCTTCTATAGATCTGTATTTTAGGTTGGTTTATATGGGTGGATATCCTTCCTAATATCAACCACATTACAATGTGAACTGGATGGTTTTTATCATTGTACCTAAACAATCATATAATATATAGAAGATGTGTGATAAATAATTAAGTATTGCATATAATTGAACAATATATATTGTAGTGAGCATATGTAGACTATTATAATAGACACAGAAACATATGTTAAAGCCAATAAATTCTTACTTTCCTTTCTCTCTGATGTTTTTATTTTTTTTTAGTGCAATACTTGCTTATATTATATATGAATATATATTTATATTATTTATATATGTCTATATAGTGTTTATATGTACATATATCATTAACCTCATCATCCTTACTGTTAAATCTTTGCTTGCATTATAAGGTTAGCCTGGTGAGGTGACCATGTCTTCCTCATACAGATCTGTTTTTGCTAGGTTTTCTATGACTGGATGCCTTTGCTTATGCTAACCACATTACAGTGCATACTTGGAGCTTTTCCCGTAACACCACCACTACCACTTTACAGAATGGACTGGGTGCTTTTTGTTGTTGTGACACAAGCACTACCTCATACAGGGTGAACTGGGTGTTTCTTCTCATGACTCTATCACTGTAGGAGAGCATGCATGGGTTGGAGAGGAAAGGTGTATCATGGGATGTGGAAGGAGAGTACATTCACATGTACTTCATGCCTACCTGAGTCAGATGGACCATGGTGTCTTGGCTGAATAGGAGACCAATTCAAGTCGTGCATTCTTATCTAGCTTTCCATATTGTTGGCATTAGAATTTGTATATTGATATGGGTATGAGGTGGGGATGGAAGTGGACTGGCTGCTGAAAGGTGTTTGACAAGAGGAAAGGACAGGTTGTCTTCCCATGATAGCAGGAGTTGATGTTGGATGAGCAAAGTGGGATGGGTGGAGGAAGTGAGTGGAGGAGGTCCAAGGCAGGGTACTTAGATAATGAAGGGAATCTCCTAACTTAATGCACACACACGCGTGTGTGCATTAAGTTAGGAGATGAACGACTGTCTTCTCCATGTTTGTTTCATCCTGTATTTGTGGCATGTTGTCAGAAAACTTGATCCAGTATCATCTCCTTGCAGTGGTTTAATTATGTGAGATCAACTTTTACCACATTATCTCAAGATTTCTTAGGTCTTCCTTTTCCATAGTTTCAGACAACTTCAAGCACTCTGCACTCTTTTTATACAGCTATCATCCTCTATATGTATCATATGTCCTTATCACCACAGTCTCTCAGTTGATTTATGCTTCACAGTTCACACACACCCATGAGAGCATACAAGCTTCATTTTTTTCCATCTTCCTTAAACAGTGCACAGGTCTCATTTCCATACAGCATTGTTCTTTGTACACAAGCATCATACAATCTGTCTTTCATTTTGTGGAAAAAAAAACTTATGTAACCAGCAGTGGTAGTAGATCTCTGAACTCTTTTCACCCCATTCTCACTCTGGCTACTGTACTTTCAGAATACTCACCTCCACTACTAATCTGGTCACCCAAGTTACAGAAGCTGTCAACTACTTCTAGGGAGTCTTCTGAGCATTTGGTAAAACTTGTTTCCTTCAAGATTTTGCTGCTTACTGCTCCTGCACATCAACCACATACAAAACATACATTCTTTGCTAGCCTACCTGACATCCTGCTACATCTCTTGTGTACCCATAGTTTACCAATTTCTTTCCTTCATACTGAGCAGGGCCATTTCCTTGTTATCTTTTCTACTTACTAGAACTTTAGTTTTTGCCAGGTTGATTTTCTCCTTCATTTCCTAACCTCATTACTGAGAATCAAGGAATAGACAATTTCACCGATGCTCTCCACTCGTTCCTCTTCCTTGTCATGACTGTGCACTCTGCCAACATTCATCCTATTCATTCCCTGATGTCATCTGTTCAGCATCTCCTTGATCTTTCTCTCAGTTTTCTATCGTCGATGTCTCCCTCCAGAGATTTTGCTTTATTATGTCCATGATCATCTGCCTCTCTATTAGTTTCAGGACTGATTCATTTGACTTTAAGACCTTTTAATTCAAAATGTTGCTGTCATCTGGGCCTGTCTGAGATGTGAACAGGGCAATGAAACCATCCTGCATGCACTTGTCAAATGTCCGAGTATTGCTGACTTGTGGGCTTCAGATTTCACTTGAAGAGGAAAATCAGTGTAGAGAGGGAAGTGCTACCTTCCAAACAGTTTGTTGAAAGGAGGAGGTGAGAGTGGAAAGCTTAGTCCAAATGAAAGGGCCTGATCTGAGTTTGTTGCTGTAAATTATAGGAGGACAATAAAGAGAGGGCATTTTCTCTAGCGATCAGAGTGATTGTTAACTATGACTTTTCATGGGCTTTCTCCATGAGTGACCATCAGAGGTCTACCCCTATTGGGGAATTTGTTTTTGTTTGTTTAATTAAACATTTTTTTTTTATAGCTTTTTGTTAACCTTTTTTTCCACACAAAAATCCACACTGTATCATACTGTACAGTCTCTATTGTTTGCTTAATGTCAGCCCTGTGTGGCTAATAAAGAAACCATTAGTATTATTAATATTATTATTATTGTTGTTGTTATTATTTTTGTTGTTATTGTTAACCCATCCCCTGTAATGTACGCCTCATTAGTGGTGGTCTCTTAATGGCTATACAACAAGCTCTTTATTACAATTATTATTATTATTATTGATATTTTTCTACCCTTGATCTTTCTAGCATACATATATATATATATACACACACATATATGTATATATATGCTTGAAAGATCAAATATATATATATATGTATATATATATATGAATATATAAACGGTGATGATGATGATATACATATATGAATATATATGTTTGTATATATGTATGTATATATATGTATATATGTATATATATGTCATCATCATCACCGTTTTATGTCCATTCTTCCACGCTAGCATGGGTTAGACAGGAGTATGTATATATATATGTATGCATGTATATATGTATTTATATATATATATATATGAATGCATGTATATGTGTATGTATATATATGTGTATTTCAGTATATATATATATATATCACAGAAAAAAGAGAATCAGTGTTGCGATGAATGGAATTTATTGGACATATTACAATCGTTTCTCTGGCCACCAGCACGAGGCACGATCGATGTGATGATCGAACCTGACTCTGAAAATCGCAAGGTCCTCAGATACGGCCTACCACAAATGGACGCTTTAAGCATCCAACACCAATTATATATATATATATATATATATATATATATATACACCGAAAGAGAGAGACAGAGCCAACACATGTGAGAGTGTTTTTGTGTCTGCCATTATAATTAAATTCATGCACTGTTAAACAAAAATGTACTTACATACATGCGTACGTACATACATACTTATACTTACATAATTACATACCCACATAGACACACATACACACATATATATACACATACACATAAATACTCATCATATATATATATCATAAGCCTATATATATCAACCCAAGCAAGCATGGAAAAAAAATATATATATATATATACTTGCAAGTGCTTGAAGCTGTTACCTTTAAGTTTAGCCTTAAATTCCAAATTCTTAACTTTCTCAACTGTTCTGAAAATATACTCTTTGTTTATTCTGGCTCATAGATGTACCTTAAATTAATTAAAATGTATTCAATTTTAATTTGTTATCATCATTATCATCTTCGTTTAACGTCCATTTTCCATGTTAGCATGGGTTAGACGGGAGTTGTCCCACTTGAGGCAAGGTTGGTCGGGTGACTGTGTCTCGCTCATATAGGACTATCTGGCAGGTTTTCTACAGCTGGATGCCCTTCCTAACACCAATCACATTTACAGTGTGGAACTGGGAACTTTTTACCGTGTTACCTACACGACCAAATTTCAGCGTGGATTGTGTGTGTTTTTCTCGTGACACAACCACCACAGTGTACATGACAGGTGTGATTCCAGTCCCTTTTTTCATAGATGTGTATATATCATCATCACTGTTTAACATTCACTTTTCCATGCTAGCATAGGTTAGATAAGTTGTCCCATTGTGAGACACAAGTTCAGTCAGCTTATCATGTCTTGTGCATACAAAACCATTTCTGCCTTGGTATCTATGGCTGGATTCCTTTCCTAATACCAATGGTGTTTACAGTGTATACTCAGTGCTTTTTATTGTGTCACCAGCACACTAACTTACAGGGTGGGTTGGATGTTTTTTGTCATGTCACCAACACAACCACCTAACAAGGTGGCTTGGGTGCTCTTTCACCATCACAAGCACCTTACATGGTGGACTAGGGGCTTTTGTTATGTCACCAGTATGACCATATTACAGGGAGGATTGGGATCTTTAGACCTTTCGACAACATTGTAGAGGAATTTTGGCAGCTGCTGTATACCCTTTCTAAACATCAACTACGTTTAGAGTGTGGGCTTGGGGGTCAAGTTACGAGGTGTGTCTGGTCAGTTTGACGCATCGTACCTTATTCATAACAGAACCATATTTTGGCTGTTTTTTTACAGCTGGAAAACCTTCCTAACATCAACCACATTTACTGTGTAGTACCATTATGAGACAAGTCTAACCAGTTAGCCGCACCAAACCTTGCTCATAGGGGGACCATGTTTTGGCTAGGTTTTTACAGCTGCTGGATGCCCTTCCTAAGCACAAACCAGCATTCAGTGTGGGCTGGACTGGGTTGTCAGCTCAGGTCTTCTTTCATACATTGTAGTGTATGAGGTCTTTGACCTGTCTCATCTCCCTTGAGAGGTTCAGCTGTGCCAGGTCAGCCTTTATCATTTCATCCTATGTTTCCCTCTTCCAAGGTACCCTACAACTTTGAGCACCCTGAACCTTTTCTCTCACTCTGTTTCTTGCTCTTCTATTCTCTCCTTGTTTTTCTCACTATTGTTTGCTTGTCTACTGCCTCCCTGGCATTTGGCCCATCCCTCTGAGCCCTTGTTTCTCATCCTCACATCATCCCATGAAGAGGCCAACATATCCATGACGTTCTCAAACATATGATTCACCATAGAACATCCCAATAAAAATGTTTCCTGTCTCTGCTGGACTTCCAGTTTAGAATAACAGAAGGTGCTATATACACTAACTTCTATAAGAAAGCCACCAGCAGATACCTGTTTATGCATTATAGGTCAGCCCTTCCCCTTGGTGCTAAAACCGGATGCATAATAAATGAATTTACACATATCCTGAGTAAATACAGCAAGATGGAAGACCAGATCACTCACACTGCACACTACGTGGATGTACTGAAGATGAATAGATACCCAATATCCACATCAAATGCAGTATAGGCATAAGACCTCCTCCAACACAATTAAATCTCTGCAATCTTTCCCTGAAACGACACCTATCCAAAAAGCAATCCAGAGACAACCAATGCACGCTTACTATCCATGACAGGTATGTGCCAGAGGACAGATGTGGTATACCGCATTGAATGCGACAAATGGTAGCATGACTTGACCACTCCACACCTGCATTAAAGAGCACTTCAAAACACACACACATCCTCATTCAAAAATGCATTGACAAATGCAAAACACCAACAAAAACATAACAGTTACTGTTGAAGCCAGAGAGAGAAATATGGGCAACTTGAGAATAGAGTAAGCACTACTTATACATAGGCTCACACCACAAATAAACAATAGATTCAAACTCTGCACACAATACTTGACATAAAACGTCACACCCACATGCACACACAACCTAAACACAACAAATTTGCTTCAATTATATATATGGCAATTGACATCATCCTCTTACTTCCTGCAGATACTATGCAAACTTCAAAACACAACACTTGAAAGCAGTTTCTAAATTTTAATTTAAAGCAAATTTCAAAGTGATCAGACTAGAATGTTTTGCTCTGAGAGTTCCAGAAACTGTATAATTAGACGGCTGCAGCTTGAAAAAATCTGTCTCCTCCAAACTCATATTTAGAGCGGGTTAGTGATTTGGAAATATGGTTGATGTCTGTGGTAGGGATTATGGAGGATGTCTTACTTCTAGTATAGACATTTCAGGATTGGCTTGGATTTTTACAAATGTTTAGAATCTAATGGTCTTGTCCACTAGTTATTTTATTTATGGTTGGCTTTGTTTTCTGAGTCTATTATTTACGATGAAGGCTTTGTGTTTATTTTGGGTGTGTCTGCATTCAGATTTGTGTGTTTGACAGTCCTACTTGCTTGTTTGCATATATATATGTATATAGTATATATATGTGTAATGTATGTATATTTAGGGTAGTTATTGATGGTGCGTAGACAGGTTGGAGCAATAAATTTATATATAGAGAGAGAGAACAAAGGTAAAACCATATATACAAAGCTCAATTGTATGTAGAGTATTATATATGATAGCATATAATTACCATGCCTTTTCAGAATTAACTCAATGTGTTTATATATTATATTGGTCTGAAGAAAAAGTAGACTTAAGAAATGCAAACAATATATCTATATATCATTTTGTATATATATAGATCTATATTATACAAATTTTCACTTAACAATATTGGAATAATATTGGAATAACTTAATGTACAACTCACTTGAAACATATGTAAGGAATTAAAAATGATTTAAAAGCTAATTTTCCCTTCTATAATTATTTTTATATGTTAGTTGCATGTGTTACAACAGTTAGAGGTGGGACACCATTCGAAGAACTCAATGCTGTTACGAGGTTCGTCTTGCATTGGGTTGTATTTCAGAATTAAGGCGGCTAAGTTTAAATGTGCCTTTGCACATGAAAACTCGCATATCTGATGAGATGTCAAAGAACAGTCGGGCACCATCATTTTGATTGTACCCTGAGCTAATCAATATCAAAACAATTGTAATATGCCAATAAAGTTTGAACATATGCTGTAATACTGACTTTGATTCTACTTACTTTCTCTCCCTCTCTCTCTCTCATTCTCTCTCACTCTCTCCCTCTCTCTCTCTCTCTCTCCATATATATATATATACATATACATATACATACATGCACATATATATATATATATATATATATATATACACATACATATATACATATATATATATATACATGAATATGCATATATATATGTGTGTGTATATGATGTTCTCAAACATACACACTAAGAGAGAACACATACACTGTATCATATATTAAATTATATAAATTATATAATATTACAGTGCATTAACACCACCACAAAAAACACAGCAATTAATTTTCCCCTGTCATAACATAACAGAGATGAGAAGACGAGACATTATATATATTTTCATTAAACCAAAGTTATCCGGGAGAAAATCTTTGAGCTTCTAGAAGATTCTAGATCAAACGGAATCTGTTCTTCCGATCATTTCCTCCAATCTCTCACCGATCATGTGATATATGCGCAACCATATCTTAAGAATTATCATGACTGGTCATGTGATTTATTTATTTTTTTTATTGTATTTATTTCACCC
>OZ024744.1:48472103-48489603 GCA_964016885.1 Eledone cirrhosa | reverse complement strand
TTGCCGTGGCACCTCCACGACCACTTTGCAGTGGAATGATATGGACCCCAGTCCCTATCATCTCATTCCTACAGTTGAGTAAACTGGAGCAATGTGTCTTACTCAAGGAAAGAACACATCACCCAGTCTGAGAATTATATATATATAACAGTACAGAGAAGTATGGAATACCTCAGCTTCGGGATGGTGTCTACATTTTGTGCTTTTGTGCTTATAAAAAAGATTCGTCGTAGATAACCAGGGTTTTTTCCAAAACATTATCGCAAAATATATACATTTGTTTAAGCAAAGAATCGCTGCTTTCACCCTCAACGGGATCTTCTGAAACTAAAATTAAAAAAATTAATTTGTGAACGCAGAAGTAAATATTTCGAAAAACGTTACACGCTATATATATATATATATATACACACTATATATACATAAATATACACACACACAGCTACGTCATAATGTCGTAATGCAGACAGCCAGGCATACAGACATATATTATAAGTGTGCAACGTTATATCTATGTATCTAAAGAAAAAGACTAAGAGAGAGAGATCGCTAAATCGCATTGAACATTTGAAATTGGTTTTGCTCAAAACACTCACAGGACCATAAGTATTACATGTGTAAAGTTTGAAAACAATCGGTTTGGTGGTTCTCGAGTTTTAGTGATTGGACAGACAGACAGACATTTCCTGTTTTAGATATATAGATATATATATAATTATATATTCATGTACAGATATTTTTGCATACACAATAACAAAATAAGAAAAAACGTATTTATTTCACGAGGTTCGACAGCAGCAAAAACAACAACAAAAAAGAGAGGGAACGCAATTATAAGCTTTTGAAAATTCTTAATGGATATTATTTGCCTATTCACCTAAGCCGACTTCACTTTATATTAGGATTTCTGCATCAATTGGTGAATATACGCCGAAACTGTTTCAGAAATAGGGATAAACATGCCAATCTATGTTTAGAATCCCGAGCAACACCGGGCCATTCTGTTAGTATATACAAGGATATGTATACACATCCATCGTTTAATCATCATCATTGTTTAACGTCCATCTTACACGCTAGCATGGGTTTATACACACTCACACACACACACACATATATATATATCATCATCATCATCATCATCGTTTTACGTCCGTTCTTCCACGCTAGCATGGGTTAGATGGGTTGTCCTGTTGTGGGCAGTGTCTGGTCGGCTGACCTTGTCTTGCTCATACAGCAACTGATTCTGGCTTGATTTCTACAGCTGGATGCCCATTCTAACACCAACCTCATTTACAGTGAGTGCTGGGTGCTTTTTTTTCCGTGGCGCCTACACGTCCACTTTACAGTGTGGGCTGGGTGCTTTTTTGCCGAGCACCTCCACGACCACTTTGCAGTGGGAGGGTGTGGGGGCATATTGTCTATATGCTTCAGATTTGGCTTGTACCCGTGGGGGGTCGGGTCTTCTGTATTACTGAAGCCAGAGGTCACGGTCGTGTGTCATCGCCTTTGAGAAGTGTAATTGGGTAAGGTCGGCTTTTATCACCTCATCCCAGGTCTTCTTGGGTCTCCCTACTCTGCGCTTTCGATCGACTTCTAGTGCTCTGCACCTTTTTATGCAGCTGTCATCCTTCATACGCATCACATGTCCATACCAGCGCAACTGCCTCTCCTGCACACAGCATTTGATTCCTCTTATGCTCTGACTCTCTCTCAATTCATTTATGCTTTGCCGTTCGCGTATATTACTATTACACATCCATCAGAGCATGCAGGCTTCATTTCTTTCTAATCTACGCAAGTCTTCCACAGTCAGCGCCCAGGTCTCACTGCCATATAACATTGCTGTTCGTATACACGCATCATAGTCTGCCTTTTATTTTGAGGGAAAAGCCTTTTGCAGTTAGCAGTGGCAGTAGCTCCCTGATCTTACACTAGTTATTGTAATTTCCAAACACCCACCTCCGCTGCTAATTCGGTCACCTAGGTAGCAGAAGCTGTCTACTATATATATATATATATATATATATATATATATATATATATATATATATATATATATATAAATATATGTGTAAAAAATACATATAGGGAAACAAGTATTATCCAACCGTATGACAATGTGCTTCTATGGCGGGTTAATAAATTAACAAGCCAGAGCATATAAAATCCAGGTCTAGCAAATAGAGAAAAAGTTTTAAAATAAATTTTAAAAAATTCACTGTACTTACTATATGTGCTTTTATCGTGGTTTCAAGTTCCAAAATAAATGGATAATCCAAGCAGATTTCCATTGAGAAAGGAATTCTCTTCAGAAGGCTCTTCTTGCTCGGAGAATATAAAATTCCCGAGTTTAAATCACAAACTGATGGCATATAAAACTGTTCCCAGGTGAGAGTGAATGATGAAAGAAACAATTTTAGTAAATATATATATATATATATATATATATCATTTTTCTGGGTGGGAAATGACAATGGTCTGGGTGGAGTAGGAATCATGTTAGCAGAAAAATGGGTAGATAAGGTAATTGCCGTAAATAGAGTGAACAACAGAATAATTAAAATAAGACTAGTCCTAAATATAACTACTGTGACAATAATATCCGCTTATGCACCTCTGGCCTACCTGGCGTTATAAAAGACAAATTCTATGAGTCGTTAATGCTCACTACCTCCCAAATAACCGACAGTGACTACATAATTATTGCTGGCGACCTAAATGGTCATGTTGGACAACATTGTGACGGCTATGATGGAATCCATGGAGGCTATGGGTTTGGTACTAGAAATGAGGAAGGCTTCAGGATCCTGTAATTCTGTGATGCTAATAACCTAACTATCTGCAACACAAACTTCAAAAGATGAGACAATCACTTGATCACCTATAGATCAGGGGAACACGCCGGTCAGATAGATTATATCCTTACCAGAAGACGTGACAAAGTGTCTGTTGTAAACACTAAATCCCTCCCCAGTAAATAATGCACTTCCCAACATAGCCTCATAGTTACTGACCTCATAGTCAGGACTAGATGTACTCGACAACAGAGGAGGACTATCCTTAGGAGAAGAATATTGAAGTTAAAGGACCCCACAGCCAGTAAAAAAATTGAAAAGCATATTACTTGTTGCTTTTGACAGTAAGGAACAGCAATTAGAGACGTACAATATAGAGGAACAGTGGAAATTCCTGAAAGTTAACCTGCTGAAGGCAACAGATGAAATCTGTGGCTGGAGCAGACCTATAGGCAGGAGGAGAGTAACTTGGTGGTGGAACAGTAAGGTGGAGGAGTCAATCAAGGCCAAAAAGAGGCTTGGAAAGTATGGCGGGATGAGGGAAGCAGAGAACACTATCAAGTGGCCAGGAGAGAAGCTAGGAGACAAGTGTACTTTGCAAGAAGGGAAGCAGAGGAAAGAAAGTTCAAGCATGTTCTACGTGAGGACCAAAAACGTAACGTGTTTAGGATTGCAAGACAATGTGTCAAGGAAAACCGTGATATTGTCAGGGAGAAGTGTGTCCGTAACGATGATGGTGTACTTGCCATCACTGACACTGATAAGAAGGTAGCTTGGAAGTGTCACTACGAGAGGCTACTAAATGAGGAGAATAAATGGGAAAAAGATAGTCTGCCCCAAATCGATCCAATAGTGGGACCAGTGGTACAAGTCGAAGGTAGTATAATAAGTAAGGCAATCGAAGATGTGAAGACAGGCAAAGCAGCTGGGCCTTCGGAGATAGTTGCTGAAATACTGAAAGCATCTGGAATGGTGTAACATACTATGGTCACCCGTATAGTTAACCAAGTAATACAGAATGGGATCATACCAAATGATTGGTGTAGCAGCATCATCATTAACTGCTTCAAGGGTAAAGGAGATGCTCTAGATAGGGAAAACTACAGAGGCATTAAATTAGTTGACCAGGTCATGAAGGTCACAGAAAGAGTTATAGCACAACTAATCAGAGAGCAAATTGATCTAGATGAAATGCATTTCGGGTTTGTGTCAGGTAAAAGTACCATGGACACTCTTTTGCTTGTACGGCAACTACAGAAGTACATAGTTAAAAGTAAACCCCTATACTTAGCTTTTGTTGACTTGGAGAAAGCCTTTGACAGAGTTCCCTGCTCCATTATCTGGTGGGCTCTTAGAAAACTAGGTGTTGATGAATGACTTGTGAGAGTTATACATACCATGTATAAAGAAACAGTCAGCAAGGTTAGAATTAACAACGAATATAGTGAAGAATTTAGTGTGAAAGTTGGTGTTCATCAAGGCTCTGTCCTTAGCCCCCTCCTATTTATTATTGCCATTCAGGATATAACAGAGGAGTTCAAGACCGGCTGCCCATGGGAACTTCTACACGTAGATGACCTAACTCTCATAGCTGAATTGATGGCTGAACTAGAGAAGAAATTCCAAACATGGAAGCATGGCCTAGAATCAAAAGGCCCTAAAGTTCACTTGTGTAAGACTAAAGTTCTAGTATGTAGAAAGAAAAATAGGGTACAGGTACCCTCTGGGAAATGGCCATGCCCAGTATGTATGAAAGGAGTAGGCAGAATTTCCATATTATGTCCCAAATGCAAAGTATGGGTACATAAAAGATGTAGTGGGATCACAGGTAAGCTATCTAAGATCGTAGATTTTATATGTGGTCGATGCTCAGGTGAAATAAGTAGCAAGTGCACACAGGATACTAGCTCCTTCTATTGCCCAGATGGTTCTATAGAAATAGTGGATGACTTCTGTTACCTGGGTGACAAAATCAGCAGTGGTGGAGGGTATACAGTAGACAGAGTCAGAACAGGATGGGAAAAGTTCAGAGAGCTTATACCACTATTGGCCACTAAATGTTTCTCTCTAAAAATGAAAGGCAGATTGTATGATGCCTGTATAAGAAACATCAATGTTACATGGCAGTGAGACATGGGATTTGTGTGCAGAGGATCTGTGCAGACTGGAGAGGAATGAAGCATCCATGCTCCATTGGATGTGTACTAGTAGAATATGCGAATGGCAAAGCATAAATGAACTAAATGAGAAATTAGGAATAAGAGGGATCAGATGCTGTTTACTCAAGAGAAGACTATGTTGGTATGGTCACATTATATGCATGAAAGATGACAGTTGTATAAAAAAAAGTGCATGGCGATCAAAATTGATGGAAGTTACAGAGTAGGTAGACCCAGAAAAACCTGAGACGATTTGATAAATTCCAACCTTACACACTTACACCTCTCTAAGACAATGTCACTGGACCGAGAGCTTTGGCGCTACGCATTAATACAGAAGACCCGCCTTGCCTATGTACAATGCGAAACCTACAGTCAGTAGGCACCTCTTAACCAAATATATACCCCATCCCACTACCCCTACTACCCCCTCCCCCCACACACTCCCACCAACACCACCCTTTCTCTGTAAAGTCATGTTGGTACCACAACATCCAGTCCAAAATAAATGAGGTTGTGTAGGTGTCACAACAAAGAAACACACAGACCACACTGTAATGTGGTCATGTAAGTAACACGGTAAAAAACCCCCAGTCCACACTGTAAACGTGGTTAGTGTTAGGAAGGGCATCCAGCCGTAGAAAACCTGCCAGACAGCCCTATACGAGCAAGACGTGGTCACCCGACCAATCTTTCCTCAAGTAGGACAATTCCCATCTAAACCCATGCTAGCATGGAAGATAGACGTTAAACGATGATGATGATGATATATATATAAGCAAAGGGATATTTAATTTGTTGGTAATTCAACAAATATATATATCTATAACAGATTCGAAGCACTCAACAGATTTTCTGGAGTATTATGTCAATGATATTAATAAATGGGAACTATATTTATAAAACCATATTTATTCTATTATATATATTTCAAGGGTACCAAAACTTTGGTATACTTTATTACGTTTCCATTTATTAATATCAGTTATATATATATATATAATATGTATACAGACGTACAGTAGTATGTATATATACATACATGCACACATATATATATATATATATATATAATATGTATACAGACGTACAGTAGTATGTATATATATATATACATACATGCACACATATATATATGTACGTATGGATTCACCGAACATTTATTATAATGTTCGGTGTGTCTGTAAACAAACATCCCGAATTAAGCCGTAGTGTCTAGCAACCATCGTTGCTCATTTGTTCAACCCTGACAAAGGAACGCTGTACTACTTTCAAGCTTATTAGCTATCGTCAGCAATGTATACCTTCCTGCCAGATGATATATATATATATAGGAACAAGTATGACCTCCTATTACCCACTCTACTACCCTAAGTATTGAGTACTTTGGTGCGTTATGGTCTATCTGGTTTCTTATCACAATTCCTTATATACATATATATATATCATCATCATCATCATCATAATTTTTACGTCTACTTTTCCCTTGTGTGTATCTATGTGTGTGAGTATATGAATGTGTGTGTGTGCATGCCTGCAAGAGTGTTCTTGTATATATATATATCATCATCATCATCAATTAACGTCTATCTTTCACGCTAGCATGAGCTAGATGGGTTTGTCCCATTTAGAGGCATGTTGGGTTGGGTGACTGTGTCTCGCTCATAATAGGACTGTTTATATATATATATATATATATATATATATATATAGAAAGTGAGAGAGAGAGAGAGAGAAATTAGCATAATGAAATATCGACATCCCGATTACTACTAATAAGAGGATTAAGTGAAATATTTTGGCAAGAAAACATCTAGAGACTTCAACCATTTCTAAAGATATCATGTGCTCAGATATATGTCTACATGAATAGACACATATTTATTAAACACTCTGGCTAACGAGGCATGGGTATTTAGTCTATATAGGCATTATCCATTCATGTAGAAATCTTATCATTTTCATCATCTAATCATTATCATAATAACAACAGTGGATTGGCATCATTGGTAGAGTCTCAGACAAAATGCCTTGTCACATATTGTTATGTTCATTTACGTTCTGAGATCAAATCCCATGAATGTTAGCTTTGCCTTTCATCCTTACTGGGTAGACAAAATAAAGTACCAGTAATGTACTGGGTCGATTTAATCAACTTTCCCCTCCCCCACAATTGTTGTCCTTGTGCCAAAGTCAGAAATCCTTATTTTCATCATCCAATCTTTACCATTTATTAAAGTCTGGTCTCTCTGCTAAGAAAGTATGGACAGGTCATCACAGAGTAGAGCTACTAACCTCTGTGATGAGCGGAGTGGGTTTTGCTCAATCTAGTTTACATTGATTCCTACTCTTTTAAAATTGTACTCAGAGCTTTTCATCATAGCACCGACACTAGAGGTATCATCATGTTGTTAAAACAGCTGAAGAATCCTCCTGACACTATGTTTGGCGGATTTTCCATGGATGGATGTCCTTCCTATCATCAACCACTTTTGGGAATACATTGAGTGCAATTATTTTGTAAAGCACCAATATGTGGGAAGTTGTCATGTCATTGACATAACTAAAGGATCCTTTCAACTCTTTGTTTTGAAGGTTTTCTACAGTTGGATACCATTATTATCACCAACAACTTAACAGCATGTACTGGATGTGTTCATTGTGTAAACCACCAACACTGGGGTACCCCCAGCCCTTAGTTTAGCAATCTTTCTCTGGCTGGATGCGCTTCCTACCACCAACCACTTTACAGAGTGTACTGGGTGCATATATATTAAAACTCTGGCTAACAAAGCATGGGCCTTCAGTCTATATAGTCACGGTCCATTCATTTAGAAATGGTATGTGTATACTTTTATTAAGACCAAGTCTAACGGGTCTTAGTTTAATCAAGTGTGTAGTTTTAAGTCTTAAGGCGTATAAGTTTCAAATGTCTGTTATGTAGTGGAAAATATTGTATATGTGTGTATATATATGAATGTGCATGTACGTGTCCACATACACACGTGTGTATGTGTGCATGTATATATGTATGTGCTTATGAACATATGTATATATGCGTGTGGGTGTGTGTGTGTGCATGCATATATATATATATATGTGTGTATATGTATATAAGTGTGTGTAGGCGAGTCAGGGTAAACAACAGCCATACATCACCCCTGCTACACACCACACACACCAGCACATAGGTCCCTAAACCCCCCTGCCCATGGCCCCTAATTTCTGTAACTAAATGGCCCTGTTTTGCATGTATTTAAGGGACTGAATGGCTACATTATTTTTAAAGGGGGCCCCTTTACTTATTGTTATTCAGTGGGGCTAATCCCTTTTTTGTTAAGAGGTCACGCCTCTCTGTTTTGGCAGCTGTCTCTATTGTGTGTGCATACGCATATATGTGTGTATGTATAAATATATGTATATATATATATATACACACACACATGTATATATGTATATATATATATATATATATACAAACACATATGTATGTGTGTATGTGTGTGTGTGTATGTGTGTGTATATATATAATGTATGTATATGTATGCAAGTATGTTTTATAAATGTAATGTATATATGTGCATATATATATGTGTATATTTATATATATATATAAATATATAATGTATGTATATGTATGCAAGTATGTTTTATAAATGTAATATATATATATGTGCTTATATATATATATATGTATATATTTATATATATGTGTATATATATATGCATGTATGTTTATATATGTAATATATATATATATGTGCATATATATATATGTGTATATATGTAAACACACACACACATATATATATTCATCATCATCATTGTTTAACGTCCATGTTCCACACTTGCATGGGTTTGGATGGGATTTTCCCACTTGAGGCAAGAGTGGTTGTCTTGCTCAGGACTATCTGGCGGGTTTTCTACGGCTGGATGCCCTTCCTAACACCAACCACATTTACAGTGTGGAACTGGGAGGTTTTTACTGTGTTACCTACACGGTCACATTACAGCGTGGACTGTGTGTTTTTTTGTTGTGACACCTACACGACCTCATTTGTTTCGGACTGGATGTTGTGGTACCAACATAACTTTACATTGGAAGGGGTGGTGTGGATGGGGTGGGGGTGGTGGGATGGGGTGTATTTTTGTTTGAGGTGCCTACTGACTGTAGGTTTCGCTTTGTACTTAGGCAAGGCGGATCTTCTGTATTACTGTGTAGCGCCAAAGATCTTGGTCCAGTGACATTGTCTTGGAGAGGTGTAAGTGTGTGAGGTCGGAATTTATCAAGTCGTCCCAGGTTTTTCTGGGTCTGCCTACTCCGTGGCTACTGTCTATTTTGATCGCCCTGCACTTTTTTATACAGCTGTCGTCTTTCATGCACATCACGTGACCATACCAACGTAGTCTTCTCTCGAGTAAACACCATCTGCTCCCTCTTATTTCTAATTTCTCACTTAGTTCATTTATGCTTTGCCGTTCACGTATATTACTATTACGCATCCAATGGATCATGCAAGCTTGAGTTCCTCTCCAGTCTGCGAATATCCTCTGCACACAATGCCCAAGTCTCACTGCCATGTAACATTGCTGTTCATATGCAGGCATCATACAGCCTGCCTTTCATTTTTAGAGAGAAACCTTTAGCGGCCAATAGTGGTATAAGCTCTCTGAACTTTTTCCATCCCGTTCTGACTCTAGCTACTGTACTTTCAGAGGACCTTCCCCCACTGCTGATTTTGTCACCCAAGTAACGGAAGGTGTCCACTATTTCTATAGAACCATCTGTGCAATGGAATGAGCTAGTATTCTATGGGCACTTGCTGCTACTTAGTGCACCTGAGCACCGGCCACATATAAAATCTATATTCTTAGTTAGCTTACTTGTGATTCCACTACATCTTTTATGCACCCATACTTTGCATTTGGGACATAAAATGGAGTTTCTGCCTACTCCTTTCCTACACACTGAGCATGGCCATTTCCCAGATGGGACCAGTGCCCTATTTCCCTTCCAACATACTAGAACTTTGGTCTTAGGCAGGTTAATTTTCAGGCCTTTTGATTCTAGGCCATGCTTCCATGTTTGGAATTTTATATATACATATATATACACACAAATACCCATACTTATAAATATATGTATATATATACGTATGTGTGTGTATATATATATGTATATATATATATCATCATCATCATCATCATCATCAACGTTTAACGTCCGTGTTCCACGCTTGCATGGGTTTGGACGGGGGTAGTCCCACTTGAGGCAAGAGTGATTGTCTTGCTCGCATAGGACTGTCTGGCAGGTTTTCTACAGTTGGATGCCCTTCCTAACACCAACCACATTTACAGTGTGGGTCTGGGAGGTTTTTACCGTGTTGCCTACACGGCCACATTACAGCGTGGACTGTGTGTTTTTTTGTCGTGACACCTACACGATCTCATTTGTTTCGGCCTCGATGGCGCGGCACCAACATAACTTTACATAGAACGGGGTGGTGTGGATGGGGTGGGGGTGGTGGTGGTGGGACGGGGTGTATTTTGTTAGAGATGCCTACTGGCTGGAGTAGGTTTTACTATATATTTAGGTAAGGCGGGTCTTCTCTGTTACTGAGTACCGCCAAAGGTCTCGGTCCAGTGACATTGTCTTGCAGAGGTGCAAGTGTGTGATGTCGGAGTTTATCAGCTCGTCCCAGGTTTTTCTAGGTCTGCCTATTCCGTGACTACCGTCTATCTTTATTGCCCTGCACTTTGTTATACAGCTATCGACTTTCATGCGCATCACGTGTCCATACCAACGTAGCCTTCTCTCGAGTAAACAACATCTGATCCCTCTTATCTCTAATTTATTCCTTAGTTCGTTTATGCTTTGCCGTTCACGTATATTACTGTTACACATCCAGCGGAGCATGCAAGCTTCGTTCCTCTCTAGTCTGCGTATATCCTCTGCACACAATGCCCAGGTCTCACTGCCATGCAGCATTGCTGTTCGTATGCAGGCATCGTACAACCTGCCTTTCATTTTTAGTGAGAACCCTTTAGCAGCTAATAGTGGTATAAGCTCTCTGAACTTTTTCCAACCAGTTCTGACTCTAGCTACAGTACTTTCAGAGCACCCTCCCCCACTGCTGATTTTATCGCCCAGGTAACGGAAGCTGTCCACTATTTCTATAGAACCCTCTGCGCAATTGAAAGAGCTAGTAGTTTGTGGGCACTTGCTGCTACTTATTGCACCAGAGCACCGGCCACATGTAAAATCTATGTTCTTAGTTAGCCTACCTGTGATCCCACTACATCTTTTATGCACCCATACTTTGCATTTATATATATATATATGTATATATATATATATATATGTATGTATATATATATATATTTATATCATCATCATCGTTTAAAGTCCATTTTCCACGCTAGCATGGGTCTGGATGGCAATTGTCCACTTGAGGCAAGATTGGTTGTCTTGCTCAGGACTGTCTGGCGGGTTTTCTACGGCTGGATCATCATCATCATCATCATCACCGTTTTACGTCCGTTCTTCCACACTAGCATGGGTTAGACGGGAGATGCCCTTCCTAACACCAACCACGTTTACAGTGTGTACTGGGAGGTTTTTACCGTGTTACCTACACGGCCACATTACAGCGTGGACTGTGTGTATATATATATACATATATATTTGTATGTATATATATATGTATGTATGTATATATATATATATCCATTTATGTAGAAATCTTATCATTATTTTCATCATCTATTCATTATCATATATATATATATATATATATATAGATAGATAGATATGTATATATTTTTCTAAGTATGTATATATATATATATATATATATATATATATACTAGCCAAATTACCCGTGCCTTGCTGCGTTTCACACATTTTTTTTGCAAGAAAATGATGATTGATTTTAAATCATAATAATTTATGGAGAAAAACTCTCCATTTCAATATTACTCAATGTAAAATGTAATGCATGAAAAATTGGAAAACATAATTTTTTTGTAATATATCAAATGAAAATTATATTATTAAATCTTATTCTCATTTTGTTTCTTGTAAATAATTTCTTTCAAAATATCAATTCAAAACTTTTGTGAATAGGCATCATATCTTGTTTAAATTTCATATAAATCGAAGGGAAAAAATTTTGAGCGGGTGTTTTCAGCAGGGTTTTTTGCCCCCGGGGAACCCTTTGATTAAAATGAAATATACTTATCCAAGTATCCTAGGCAATGTAGTTTCAGAATATCTATGGTTATGGGAGTATCTCCAAAACCATAGGAGGAGTTCGTGAAAATGGGGGTTTGTGCCTCCGGGGAGCCCTCATAGGGGGTTTAACCCCCATGAGGGTGTCTTAATATTATTGAAATTTGCTGAAATTTTGTGAATAGGCATCATAACCTGTCATTTCCATATGGTTTAAATTTCATATAAATCGAAAGGAAAAAATTTTCAACGGGGGTTTTGTGCCCCCTTGGAACCCTTTGATTAAAATGAAATATACTTATCCAAGTACCCCGGGCAATGTAGTTTCAAAAAATATATGGGGGTCTATTTCCAAAACCATAGAAGAAGTTTGTGAACAAACAAACAGACAGGAATACAAATTTATATATATAGATATATAGATGTATATATATATTTTTGTATATATATATATATTTTTGTATATATATATATATACAAACATGTATGTAAGTATATATATATAGATGTAGATATATAGAAGCGTCTATAGGAGAGGTAGAAGCAAAATTTCAAGCATGCCGATAGTCTTAATAAGTAGGAAAGTGATACAATCAGGAAAGTAGCCATGCTCAATATGTCAGAAAAGTGTGGGTAGAAATTCCATAAGGATGGATGCACACAAGATGTTGTGGTATTGCAGGTAGGTAACCAGAAAAAATAGACTTTATATGTGGCAGATGCACAAGGGAAGTAAGCATAAAGAACACTTATGAAATAGAATCCTTCAGCTGCCAGGAGAGCTCTCTAGAAAATTTGAGCAGATTTTGCTACCTAGATGATCAAATTAGTTGTGGAAGATGTGCTGAAGGTGTGATAGCTAGGATAAGAACAGGCTGGAAGAAGTTCAGAGATCTATTACCACAACTAACAACAACATGCGTTTCTCTCAGAGTGAAAGGTTGATGATAGGATACCTGCAATGTTATATGGCAGTAAAACATAGGCCTTGACTGCAGAAGATCTGCTGAGACTAGAAAGAAAAGAGTTGAGCATGCTCCGAAGGATGTGCAATGTTAGTGTGCATGAGCGACTTAGCATAAGCAAACTGAAAAACAACCTTGGCATAAGAGGAATTGGTTGTAATGTGCAAGAGAGAAGTTAGTATGAACATGTGATGTGAATGGAAGATAGCAGTTGCATAAAGAAATGCAGAGAAACCCCAGTGGCTGGGACCTGTAGAAGTTGTAAAGACTGACCTTAGAAAGCTAAACCATACAACATAACTTACTAATGACCGCAATGGCTGCCATTATGCAGTAATGAAGAAGACCAGACCTGCAGCATACAATATGACCTGACCTCCCGTCCCCTTTTCACTAGCACTCCCTAACAGTTATTCTCAACTTCCCTACTTCACCCTTGCACCATACACATCCCTAGCAGCTGCCTCCCTACCCTCCATGAGGTGATTCATGTTAGGAAGGGCTTTCAGCCATTGAGAATTTGGCAAGCAAACAAACAAAGGGTCAGGAGGACACTTCAGTCGTATCATGGACATATTAGGCTCCTTAGTGTTGGACTTCTACATGATAAATGCACCCAGTACACTCTATAAAGTGGTTGGTGATAGAAAGGGTATCCAGCCTTAGACATCTTGCCAAGCAAAGGGTTTGGATGATCTTCAGTTGTGCCAAAGGCATCACAACCTGTCCTCAGCACTCGATAGAATGTGAGACCATACATAAGCAAGACACAGATCCCTGTTCTGCCTCAGAGATTAGTGACTCCGCTTCTGTACTGACTTGATCTGTATGGACCTGTCCAACCCTTGCTAGCAAGGAAAGCATGTGTTTAAGCGACAATAACAATGATTTATATATATATGTATATGTATATGTATGTATAATATATATATGTATACATATATATATGTTTATCCCAAGTTCAATCGGGGGTACCAGAGTAAGTAAATAAGGTACTCAATACATAGCAGAGTATAAATATTTAATATAGAAATGGCTTCTACCGAACTAGAACTGTTTCATTCGGGAGAAATCATCTCCTGAAACAGTTCTATTCCTGTAGAAGCCATTTCTATTTAAATATATATATATATATATATATATATATATATATATATGAACTAAGTGAGAAATTAGTAATAAGAGGGATCAGATGCTGTTTACTCAAGAGAAGACTACGTTGGTATGGTCACGTGATGTGCATGAAAGACGACAGCTGCATAAAAAAGTGCAGGGCGATCAAAATTGATGGAAGTTAAGGAGTAGGTAGACCCAGAAAAACCTGGGACAATTTGATAAATTCCGACCTTACACACTTGCACCTCTCTAAGACAATGTCACTGGATCAAGATCTTTGGCGCCACACAGTAATACAGAAGACCCGCCTTGCCTATGTACAATGTGAAACCTACAGTCAGTAGGCACCTCTTAACCAAATATACACCCCAATCCACTACCCCTACTCCATCCTCCCACTCCCACCAACACCACCCTCTCTCTGTAAAGTTGGTATCACAACATTCAGTCCAATAAAATGAGATAATGAGATCGTGTAGGTGTCTCAACAAAAAACACACACAGTCCACGCTGTAATGTGGGCATGTAGGTAACACGGTAAAAAGTTCCCAGTCCACACTGTAAATGTGGTTGGTGTTAGGAAGGGCATCCAGCCATAGAAAACCTGCCAGATAGTCCTATATGACCAATCTTGCCTCAAATTGGGACAACTCCCGTCTAACCTATGCTAGCGTGGAAGATGGACGTTAAACGATGATGATGATGATGGAGTGGACTTCAGCTATGGAACTATCATTTTTATCTGATTCTTTGTCTTTAGATTGGATTGCCTCAGAAACGTGACCTTATTACATAATGATGATGTCTAATGAGATTGTGTGACAGGTTGCCTGATTGAACAATCACGTAGCCACAATCATCATTGAAATATGTATTATAGCTTTGTTAATAAAGGACTCTTTAACATGTAAACCGAACTTCACATTTTCCATATTCATCATTTCATCATCATTTCATTTTACGTCCGCTTTTTCCCTGCTTGCAAGGGTGGGACGGGAACTGATGCTAGCTTGATTTCTACAGCTGGATGCCCTTCCTAACATCAACCTCATTTACAGTGTGGGCTGGGTGCTTTTTTTGCCGTGGCACCTCCACGACCACTTTGCAGTGGAATGATATGGACCCCAGTCCCTATCATCTCATTTCTACAGCTGAGTAAACTGGAGCAATGTGAAATAAAGTGTCTTGCTCAAAGAAACAACACATCACCCGGTCTGAGAATTGAACTCACAATCTTTCGATTGCAAGGCCAATGCTCTAACCACTAAGCCATGTGCCTCCATATATTCTCTATCTATCTATCTATCTATCTATCTATCTATCTATATCTCTCTCTCTCTCTCTCTCTCTCTCTATATATATATATATATATATATATATATATATATATAGAGAGAGAGAGAGAGAGAGAGAGATAGAGAATATATGGAGGCACATGGCTTACTGGTTAGAGCGTTGGCCTTGCAATCGAAAGATTGTGAGTTCAATTCTCAGACCGGGTGATGTGTTGTTTCTTTGAGCAAGTCACTTTATTATATATATATATATATATATATATATATATATATATCATTGTCATCATATGTATGTGTGTGTGTACATATGTATATATATGTAGCAAAATGAAATGTAGCACAGTTGAATGTGGTGTACAGGAATGTGAGTTGAGTGTAGTGAAGTTGATGGTGAGTTGTGTAGCAATAGAATGTAGAGTAGATGTACTGATAGAAGGAATTGAGTTTGTTGTTCATTTGAGCCGAGCAGAGGTGATTATGAAGAAGGTAAAATTTGTCCCATTATAAACGCTGTGTGAAATGCTGTTGAATTAACAAATAAAACAGGAAAACAACAAAGAACCATGTGAACTGTGTGATATGTTTGTGTGGTTGGTTTGTGTGTATGTAGTAGTAGTCTGACCAGATGCATTGAACTGGATGCATTGGAGTGTTTGACTAAGCGCTACATCTCTCTACTGCTTAAGCAACTCAGAGTGTTGTCCTTCTCTTACGAGAAACCAGAGTGGAATGGCTTTAAGAAAATCTGATCTCATTTAACCTCAAGTTGGCCAGTTTCTCCAGACTACAGGTGCTAACCTGAGATAAAGGAAAATAACACCCAGGTGTCATTTGGGAGTCAATATGTGTAGAGAGATTTCGTTACATATATACATATCTATCTATATATGTATATATATATATATTCATACATATGTATGTGTATACATATGTATGTATATATGTATGTATATATGTATATGTGTATGTATATATGTATATACATATGTATGTATATATGTATGTAAATATGTATATATACAATGAAGAAATAGATTAGTTTAATGCTTGATATAATAGGAAAATTATCTTTATGTCTTGGACACTAGTCATTCATAAGATGGTAAAATGAGAAATAAAAGATGAAGTAGAAAGATAGAGAGTGAGAAGAGGAAGGAAAGGAAAAAAAATAATATATATATACATATATACATACACACACACATGCACGCACACACACACACATATATGGAGGAATATAGGATACATTTGTGTAAAACATATGAGTCTTGCTATGAATATTTTAAACAGTGATCATGTCACAGATATCTCAGTAGCTATGTGAAAATGCCAGACACATGTATATGTTCACACACGCACACACATGCATGTGCGAATGATATATATTTAACAAGCTCTTTGTTATTCAGTATTTTAACAAACACAGAAGCTAGTGGTTTAGCTATCCATATGTTTAACATCATTAAAATTAATTTTTCAAAAGTATTTAGTCAGTGTTTTTCAAATAAAAATGTTGCGTGATTCAAAATATATTTCTAGAATGTTTAATGGAAAACATACAGAAAAAATGGATTATATTAGATTACACACACACACACACATATATATCATCATCATCATCATTTTACGTCCGCTTTTCCTTGCTTCCAAGGGTGGGATGGGTCTTATTCAGCACAGCATCTCTCCACTTGTCACGGTCCTTCATCATCTCCACCGTGAGCTTCAGCGAGCTGAGGTCTGTTCTCACCACCTCCGCCCATATTTTTTGTGGTCTACCTCTACCACGTCTTCCTTCAAATGGCATTTCCTGGCACTTCTTCACCCATCAGTCATCCTCCATGCGCATCACATGTCCATACCATCTCAGTCTCCTCTGCCGTACACTACATTTTATCCCTCTCAGACACAGTTTCTCTCTCAACACATTCATGCTGGG
>OZ024744.1:48457103-48467103 GCA_964016885.1 Eledone cirrhosa | reverse complement strand
TTTATTATTATTACTATATATATATATATATATATACCCACATATATATATATCTACTTGCTGTTACCCAAATGGCATTCAACAACAATCTTGGAGAAATTGTTGATAAACAACAAATGTGACATGGCCCACAGGATGTGTTCCTTGATTCTTAGACCTTTCCATTTGAGAGATATCCACACCATTATCCTTCTCTTCTCTACTTTTGCTCGTCTTCACCTTGAATACTGTTGTCTACTGTGGTCTCTTCACATGAAACAAAATATCATGAAACTTGAAGTACCTCAAAGGTCAAACACAAAAAAGAGAAATGGCATGACAGGCCTTAACTACATGCCTTAACTACAGGCTTAAGTACAAAAGCTCAAACTCTCGAATGCCACTGTGTGAACTAAATTATCTGCATGATGTAGAAAATATGCCCAAATGATGTTGGCATCACCTTTAAATGACATCCAAGGTTTGGGCCCTGTGCTATCCACCCACTACAAAAATCAAACTCACATCTCATAACAACATTACAGCACAATTCAAACATTATACCAACAGAGATATTTATTTCTCCATTGTTATGAGCCATCTATCTTGCGTTGTCCTTTTAGTTAAATCATCAAAACCACAAGCAGTCTAAAAGCTGATGAGAAAATTTTATGTTTGTGATATCCCCTCTTGTCTATTTTCTCCCTTTCTCATTTCTTCCTATTGCTTCTATGGGCTAACACACTTCTAGCCACTGATTTCTATCCTTTAAGGTTCTTTTACCCGACAACACTATTGATGCATTTTGCTGTTTTAACAGTTTCCTTGCACTGAGTTCTTCCAATTAATACACACACACACACACATATATATATATATATATATATATTTAGAAACACACAGATACATGCGGACACACACATATATACATGAATGCATCCGCACCCAACTGTGAGTTAAGGGTGCCAACTTCACCGATGTTGCTCAATGAATGACTGGGACAGACTAATTCAGTTTGAACCAGACTGAACCAGTATCAGAGTTAAAAATACATTATGAAGAGAGAAGAAACATTTAGATATAATTAGTAATAAAATGTATCATACCTAAACTGTTCCTAAATTCCTCGACTACGTAGTTTCGTGGCATAAACAAAAACAATATATCAAAGATATAGAGTCCTTGCGAGGTCTGCCGACTTATCAAGAGGATACCGAGGCGGAGGGGGTATTCATATCGAGGCCGCAGAAGAGGTAGTGAAGAAGGCGTATGTATATATATATATATATATATATATATATATATATATATATATATATATATATATATATATATATATATATATATATATATATATATATATATATATATGTGTGTGTGTGTGTGTGTGAGGTGCATGATGTTGCATGGTAGTGAGACATGGGCAGCAACTCTAGAGGATATGCGACGGCTGGAGAGAAATGAGGCAAGCATGCTCCGTTGGATGTGCAATGTCAATGTGCGTGAATGGCCCAGCATGGATGTGTTAAGAGAGAAACTCTGTCTGAGAGGGATAGAATGTAGTGTGCGGAAGAGGAGACTGTGATGGTATGGACATGTAATGCACATGGAAGATGACCGATGGGTGAAGAAGTGCCAAGAAATCCTGGTAGAAGGAAGATGCATATAAGAAGACCACGAAAGACATGGGCGGAGGTGGTGAGAGCAGACCTCAGATCGCTGAAGCTCAGAGAGGAGATGACGAAGGACCATGACAAGTGGAAAGATGCTGTGCTGAATAGGACCCACTCTTGCAAGCAGGGAAAAGCGGATGTAAAATGATGATGCTGATAATGATATATATATATATATATAATATATATCTAAACAGCTTGAATCCATGCACATCGATTTTTAGATAAAAACTCTATAAGCAAATTCTAAGTACAGGTTCACTCTTATCCCATTTCCCTCCCACCTGTCTCCTTATACCACTATATACCTATACACATACACATTTAAACCAATCAAACAGCAGCAGCAGATCCGTGGGGTTTACTTTTCTCTCACACCACCACTATTACCACGCTACTACAGGGAAGTACGATTATTATGTTGAACTATCTCATCCCCTTGCTATGAACCACTCAGCTCCAGGCGACCATACAGACCATATTAATTTCAGGAATGGAAACCAACCCCTTCTTCCAGAAAACTCCAAAATTTCAGAGCTGCAACCATCAACATAGGGCCAATGCAAGGAATATCAGGTGAAATTGTAGAAATGTTAGTAAATGAGAGTGGGTGTGTGTTGTGTACATGAGACTAGGTAGAAAGGAGGATCAGCTAGACTCCTTGTTGGTAAAGAATGATACTACAAATTTTTCTGTGTGGGAAATGATTACAGTCTAAGTGGAGTAGGTATTTTGTTAGCTGAAAAATGGGTAGATAATGTAAATACAGTAAAGAGAGTAAATAACAGAATCATTAAACTCAGGATAGTCCTAGGTAGAACAACTGTTATTATTATATCTGCATTTTTTAGGGCGGTGGATTGGCAGTATCGGTAGAGGGTCGGACGCCATGCTTTGACGCATAGAGTTACGGCCCTTGCCATTCTGAGTTCAAATCCCGCCGAGGTTAACTCTACCTTTCATCCTTACGGGTCGATAAAATAAAGTACCAGTAATGCACTGAGTAATTGCTGGCCTTGTGCCAAAAGTAGAAACAATTATTATATCTGCATTTGGGACTAACAGATGAACTAAAAGATGACTTTTATGAATCCCTCATACAGACTACTTCTCTAGTGAGTGACAAAGAACTATTAATCATAACAGGAGACTTTAATGGACATGTTGAGAAACACTGTGATGGCTTTAATGGGATTCACAAGGGTTGTGGATTTTGAGCTAGAAACAGGGAAGGATCCAGGCTGCTAGAATTCTGCAATACTCACTGCAAAAGACCAGACAACCACTTGATCACCTATAGATCAGGTGAGCACACCAGTGAAATAGATTTCAACCTCAATCAAATGGTGAGATAGAGCAATGGTCATAAACACAAAATCCCACCATGGTGAGGAATGCACCTCCCAACATAATCTAGTAGTCAGTGATTTGTTAATTAGAGCTAGACGAAATTGGAGATAGAGAGCAACCTAGAACAGGAGGATATGAAAGTTGAAGGAGCCCTCAGTCTGTAACAATTTTAGGAATATTATATTTGATGCTTTTGACAATAAGGAAGAAGAAATAGTGACATACATTATAGAGGAGCAGTGGGAGTTTCTGAACGATAATCTACTGAAGGCTGCAAAGGAGGTGTAGGGCTGGAACAGAGATCCAGGGAATAGTAGAGTGACTTGGTGGTGGATTAGTATGGTGGAGAAAACAATTAAGGTTATGAGACAGGCATTGAAAGAATTGCAAAATGAGGGAAGAAAAGAACTTTACCTAGAGGCCAAGAGAGAGGCTAGACGACAAGTATACTTTGCAAGGAAGAAAGCAGAAAATAAAAAGAGAGGAAAATAAAAAGAGTATAAAAAGAGAAAATAAAAAGTTTAAGCATGTTATGCAATGTAAAGACCAAAGAGATGAGGT
Organism: Eledone cirrhosa; assembly: GCA_964016885.1. Taxonomy (NCBI): domain Eukaryota; kingdom Metazoa; phylum Mollusca; class Cephalopoda; order Octopoda; family Eledonidae; genus Eledone; species Eledone cirrhosa. The sequence goes on along the minus strand of OZ024744.1, from coordinate 48,463,540 downwards.
GTACAGGATCGTGTGACAGGAAAAATTGTGATGTTGTTAGGGATAAGTGTGTCTGAGATGACAATGGTGCACTTACCCTCACTGATGCCGAAAAGAAGACAGAATGGAAGTGTCATTATGAGAGACTGATGAATGAGAAGAATGTGTTGGAAGAAAATAACCTGCCCAAAGTAAACCCAACAGAGGGACCAGCTGTACACAGGTGATGCACTAGACAGAGGTAACTACCAGGTCATTCAAGTTACAGACAGAGACATTATACGCCTATAGAGATTTTCTAACTTGCTACAAACGCATCTGGAAAATGTTCCTTCCCTGAGGTGTTCCTTGAGAAGCTGGTTTGCCTCACAACAATATTGCATATCTATAATGTACAATTGTTGCATATGGACCAACGAAACTGTAAAGTCGGGACTTTGAAGAAAAAATAGGTATATATCCGTCTCTATTATTTCCTCTTATTTTATAATTTGATGTATATATATATATCGACCCAACTGTGGAACCAGCCATAGAAGTTGACAGCAGTATGATAGATAAAAAAATTAAGGACATGAAAGTAGGGAAGGCAGCCAGACCATCTAGTGTAGTACTGAAAATACTAAAAGTATCCAGCATGGTAGGTTACAAGCTAATCAGATGAATAATTAATCAAGTATTAAAGGATATTGTCATACCCAATGACTGGTGCAGCAGTATCATTGTGAATAGCTACAAAACACTTTAGAGAGAGGTAACTATAGAGGCATCAAGTTGATAAAGTTATAGAACAAAGTTAAATTACATAAGATGTAGTTTGGTTTTATGCTAGAAAGGGGTACTACCAATGCCCTAATTCTTGTGAGACCAGTATAGGTGAAGTATATAGCTAAGTGTTAGCCACATACCTGAAATTTGTATAACTGGAGAAGGCCTTTGGCAGGGTCCCCTGATCTGTAATCTGGTGGGCACTTAGGAATCTAGGTATAGACAAATAAATGGCTTGTGAGAGTTGTATAAAGGTGCAACAAGTAAAATGAGAGGTGGCAATGAATATAGTGATGAATTTGATGCACAGGTGGAGGTCCACCAAGGCTCAGTCATCTGTCAGGCTCAGTCATCAGCCCACTTTTGTTTATCATTGTCCTTCAGGCCATCATTGAGGAGTTTAAAGTTAGCACTCCATGAGAACTCCTGTATGCTAATAACTTAGTCCTTGTAGCTGAATCTGTGGGAGAGTTAGAGACAAAATTTCAAGCACAGAAGTAAAACCTGGATTTGATCTTAATAAATAGGAAACAGGACAGGAGGTTCATGCCCTCAAGGAAGTGATGTTGTGTGATATGTCAGAAAGGGGTACTTAGAAATTCCATAAGGTTCACACCGTGTAATCTATGACTGCACTCAGCCATCTGTCCTACTTAGTCTGAGAATGTAGTAAATTTGTCTAACCCATGCATGCATGGAAAATAAATGTTAAGTAGTGATGATATATTCACCCTTATGACACGTAAGGAAGGGGAGACTACGATGAATCACCCAGTCCACATTGTAAAGTAGTGGTACTTGTACCATGACAAAAAGCATACAGTCCACCCTGTAAGATGGTCATGCTGGTGATATGACAAAAAGTAGCTAGACAACCCTTTAATGCAACACAACAAAGAATACCCAGTCAAACTTGTAAGGCAGTTGCCAGTAAGTAGGGCATCCAGCTGTTGAAACCAAGCCAAAAAACGAGATTGTATGAGCAAGAGATATTTATTCTCATGCCAACCTTTTTAGCTGTTTCAACAAGGGCATCTGTCATGTCTGCATATCTGTACAATTGTTAGTGAGAAGGGCTAAGTCATTAGCAAAAATCTAAATCTGCCAGTTTTACTCTTTCCCATTTTAAGCCATGTTCACATGTATCTACACACTCACTCATATATATAAAGATATATATTATGTGGATGTGGATGTGTACTGCATGCAAGAGGTGAGATGGAGAGGTGCCTCAGCAAAACTAATTGTAGGCAAACAGCTTAGATATAAGCTTTTCTGGGTAGGAAACGATGATGGGTTAAGTGGGGTAGGCATTTTACTGGCCGAGAATTGGACTAACAAGACAATAGAGGTAGTTAGAGTAAGTAGTAGAATCATTCAGATTAGATTAGTTGTAAGCAATAGACTGCTGACAATTATCTTTACCTATGCTCCCCAAGCAGGCCTATGTAAAGAAGAAATGGACCGCTTTTACAAGCAACTTCTAGAGACAACCATAGTAACAGAGGACAGAGACCAAGTCATACTAGCATGTGACTTCAATGGTCATGTTGGACAGCTCCAGGATGGATACACTGGTGGTCGTGGTTATGGCTCAAGAAACGAAGGAGTGAGGCTTCTTGAATTTTGTGATGCAAGTGAACTAACCATTTGCAACACTAACTTCAGGAAACCTGCCAATCACCTAATCATTTATCAATCAGGCGAGCACATAAGCCAGATTGACTTTTTGCTAGTTAGGTAATGAGACAGACAGATGGTTACAAACATTAAGGCAAACCTCAAGAAAGAATGCAGCCCCCAAACATAGGTTAGCCCACAGGGAAGCTGAGAGTAGGAGGTTTGCCAATGTTCTGTGATGGGAAGATCAGAGACATGCAGTGTTCTGCATTGCAAGGCAGTGTAAATCAGGATGTTGTTGGAGATAAGTGTGTCCAAAATGATGCCAGTTCACTTAGCATCACTGATTCTCAGAAAAAGAAGGCCTGGAAATGTTATTATAGACTGATGAATATTGAGAATAAATGGGAGAGAGAGAAATTACCCCCAACAGAGGGACCAGTTATTGAGGTTAACGACTATAGGATCAAAGAAACAATTAAGGAAATGAAAAGTGGTAAGGCCACTGGACTTTCAGGGATAGTTGTTAAGATGTTGAAGGCATCAGGAGAAGTAGGAACTAAACTGGTTGCATGCATAGTCAATCAAGTTATATATGGCGGAGTCATACCCAAAGTCTGGTGCAGCAGTATTCTCATAAATTGCAACATAAGGTAAAGTGGATGCTCTGGAGAGGAGCAATTATAGGGCCATAAAACTGATGGATCAGGTTATGAAAGTGGCAGAAAGATTATTAGCACAACTAATTAGAGAAAGACTCAAATTAGATGAGATACAGTTTGGTTTTGTGCCTGGGAAAAGTACAACAGATGCCCTCTTCTTAGTGAGACAACTACAATAGAGGTTCTTAGAGAAGAATAAGCCACTATACTTAGCTTTTGTTAATCTAGAGAAGGCCTTTGATAGAGTACCCTGATCTGTCATCTGGTGGTCCTTAAGGAAACTAGGTGTAGAGGAATGGCTTATGAGGACATCTATTTTCAATGCGTGCATGGGTTAAATGGTGATCATTTTATTTTTTCAAGTCAGGTCCAGAGACTGCATCTTGCTCATATGGATCTGAATTTTTGGCTTGGTTTCTACAGCTGGATGCCTTTCCTAACACCAACCACATTACAGTGCTTTTTAACGTGGCACCAAAATGACCATCTTTGTAAGTAGAAGATGCACAGGAGTAATCAAGGAGAAGAGCATCATCAGAAATTACAGAGCTACTTGCACTGTTGACAACAAAAGGCTTCCCCGTACGTACAAAAGGACGACTGTATGACATCTGCATGCGAAGACATGTATAGACTGGAGAGAAATGAAGCAGCCATGCCTTCTTGGATATGCAATGTTTAATGTGAGATAAAAGCAGAGCTCAATGATGATTGATGAGTGAAGATGTGCCAGGAAATCCCAGTGAAAGGAAGCCGCAGTAGAGGTAGACCAAGAAAGACATGGGCTGAGGTGGTGAGAGCTGACTTCAAATTGCTGAATCTCACAGAGGAGATGACATAGAAATGCATTGTGTGGAGGATGTTGTGCTGAGAAAAACCTGTCCAACCTATGCAAGCATGGCAAAACATACATAAAAATGATAATGATGATAATGATACACATGCACACACACATATATATATGTATATATATATATATTTATATATATACATATATATATATATATATATATATATATTTATATATATATATTTATATATATGTGTGTGTATTATTGTCAAAGGTTCCTTAGTTCATTTGTTCAGTTCATTTGCTCAGTTGGTATCTGAGAGATATGAGGTTTGATTCCTCATAGCAGATGCTGCCATCTTTTTTCCATTTATAAGGGGTCTTTACCCAATTTTTGTTAGCTATTTGTACCAACTGACTGTATATAGTTTTCTGCATCTGGGTATGCTTCATTTTCTATAAACTTCATAATCCCTCAGTGCTTCAAAAGCTCAAACTTTATATATATAAGGATGGTTGGTGACAGGAAGGGCACACCACTGTAAAAACCACACCTAAAAGGGTTGAAAGGACCCTTTTTTAGTTGTGTCAAAGAAAACTCCAGTGTTGGTGATCTACGCAATAAAAGCACCAAGTACACACTGTAAAGTGCTTAGTGTTAGAAAGAGCTTCCAGCCATAGAAAACTTGCCAAACAGATGTGTCAAAAGACATTGACAACTTCTCCTCTGCACTCGATATGCACTCCATAAGCGAGATACAGGCCCCTTGGCATGTCAGGAAGGTTGTAGCCACCACTTCAGTACTGACTTGGTCTATGTAGACCCCGTCAACCCTTGCTAGCAGGGAAAGCAAACTTTAAATGATGATGTTGATGATATATATAAATATATTTAAAAAAAAAAAAAAGACACATTAGTGTCTGCAGTTCTGTTTACATGCCAACACAAGAGCAAGAATGAGGGGCTCATTCTACTGACATAGCTTTAAAAATGAGGCTTGTTTGCATAATTGCAAATGAATCAAATATTATTATCAATATTAAAAAAACTCAGATTACATTTATTGTATTCAGCCATGCAGAGCAAAATTTTTTTTTCTAATTTGAGTGTGGCAAAGGCAGCCATTGATCACTCGTATACAGGAAACTGACTGGCCAGTCTGCTAATATGCAAATCAGGCTGATCAGTCACTGTATATTTTAAAAAATATCATATACTTTCACTAGCTCTGACAGTTGGCAGGTGAACACTGAACTGTACTGATGAAGGGTAACACCCAGAAACATTAGTGTCTGCAGTTCTGTTTACATGCCAACACAAGAGTAAGAATGAGGGCTCATTCTACTGACATGGCTTTAAAAGTGAGGCTTGTTTGCATAATTGCAAACAAATCGAATATTATTAATATTCAAAAAACTTAAATTACATTTATAAATATATATATATATATATTTATTAAAATAACAGATTAAAGTTTAAGCAAAGAATCGCTGCTTTCACCCTTAACGGGATCTTCTGAAACTTTAATAAATGAATATTTGCTCTAGGGTTCTTATTATATATATACATATATATAATGTCTGTCTATTATCTGCCTATCTATTTATCAAGTTATCTCTCTGTCTGTCTGTCAGTCTATTTCTGTCTCAATATATCTGTCTGTCTGTGTGTGTGTGAAGATAGATTGACATTATATATATAATACACTGGGATAATTGCTGGCCTTGTGCCAAAAATAGAAACAATTATATATATATAATTGTATATATATATGTATATATATATGAATGATGATGATGAAAATGTGTGTGTATATACATATATATATATATATATGTATATACATATATACAATATATATATATATATATACAATATATATATATATATACAATATATATACAATATATATATATATATATATATATATATATATATATATATATATATATATATATATATATATATATAGGAACCTGATATATGACCCTGACGGCAGAGCTCAAGCCGTTTCGATGACTAATTCTGGACAGCTAATAATGGGTCCAGAATTAGCCGTCAAAACGACTTGAGCTCTGCCGTCGGGGTCATACCTGTTCCTATTACCCACTCTACTACCCTAAGTATTGAGTACTTTGGTGCGTTATGGTCCATCTGGTTCCTTACCATATTTCCTTCATTATATATTAGGGCGGTGGATTGGCAGTATCGGTAGAGAGTCAGACGCCATGCTTTCCAGCATAGTTACGTCCCTTTACGATCTGAGTTCAAATCCCGCCGAGGTTGACTTTGCCTTTCATCCTTACAGGGTCGATAAAATAAAGTACCAGTAATACACTGGGTAATTGCTGGCCTTGTGCCTAAAGTAGAAACAATTATATATATATATATATATACACACACATTATCATCATTAACTGTCATGAATATAATGTGTAAAATCTCTCTCACTTCCTATTTGTCTGTCTATCTGTCTATATTTGTATTTGTCCCCTTCTTTTGTGCCCCTGTGGCTAATAAAGAAACATATCTGTCTATATATATATATATATATATATATATATATATATATATACATACACACATACACACACACAAACACATATGCATATGTGTA
>OZ024744.1:48404603-48454603 GCA_964016885.1 Eledone cirrhosa | reverse complement strand
AAATGAATCGAATATTATTATTTATGTTCGATATAACCCGTATGTGTATATGTATATATATATATGTGTGTGTACGTATACACATATATGTGTACGAGCGCATACTTACATTTTATTTTGAATATTCAGCAAGGCCAGCCATAACTCGCTCCAGTATGCAAATGAGGCTACTTAAGAAAATACTATATATTTGGCAGAGATATACAGTCCTGATCAAGGGTAATGACTCAGAAACATGTTGATTGTTCCTCAATAATCGGGCCGTTTGTTTAGAAACGAATCGAACATTATTATTAATGTTTGATATAACCCATGCGTATATATGTGTGTGCATGTATATATATATATATATATACACATATATATATATGTGTTTGCATGTGCATACTTACATTTATATATATATGTATATGCATATCATCATCATCATCATCATTGTTTAACGTCCCTCTTCCATGTTAGTGTGGGTTGGATGGTTTGTATATGCATATATATATATATATATGTATCGACAGTCGATCAATTTTCGTCAAATCGGACAGAGGAAACAATGTTTCCATTGGAATTTTCAATTGCTAATACTATCTATTGGTCACAACTCCAGGTAGAAGGAGCGACATGAAATAAAGTGTCTTGCTCAAGGACATAACGCATCGCCTGGTCCAGGATCAAACTCACGATTTCCAATCCAATTCTCTAACACCTCAGCCGCATGCCTTCTGATATATATGTATATATGTATATATGTATATATGTATATATGTGTGTATATATATATATATATACCGGGTCCTTGAGCAAGACACTATATTTCACATTGCTCCAGTTTACTCAGCTGTAGAAATGAGATGATAGGGACTGGAGTCCTTATCATTCCACTGCAAAGTGGTCGTGGAGGCGCCACGGCAAAAAAGCACCCAGCAGTCACTGTAAATGAGGTTGGTGTTAGGAAGGGCATCCAGCTGTAGAAATCAAGCCAGAATCAGTTCCCATCCCACCCTTGCAAGCAGGGAAAAGCGGCCGTAAAATGATGATGATGATGATGATATGTATGTATGTATGTATATATATATATATATATCAGGGTTGCAGGTGTTATATCAGAGTTTTCCTTCTCCTAGAATTCTGCCTTGATAAAGGCTAAGGGGTCATCTCTCCTGGTGATTTTGGATGGCTATTGACTCTTAAGAGCCCCTTTGCCTTTTGACAGGTTTTGTTTTTAGTCCTGCAGGATGTCCAAAGCCACCCTCCTCACCAAGTAACCTTGGTGGGGTTGCCAGTTTAGTCGCCAACGACCCGACCATGAGACAGGTTGTACTGGGATACATGTTACCAGTAGCACCAACTGGTGACCTGACACATGGTATCCAATGATGTTGAATTGTTCTTCTTTTTGGTAAATATCATCTTGGTCAAGAGAGTGGGACTGGCTTTGTGCAGTGCCTTTGCTCACTATAAAAGCTTCACAGCACAGGCATTGCTTTATATCTGGAGATCTCCCTGCACTTGTCGTCACATGGTACCATGGGCCCAGCACTATGTGTCAATAATTGTCACAAGTGTAGTGTTTGTACCAGAGTTTTCAAGTCGCTGACTGGACTAAAAAGTCACACTCGTTCAGCGCATTGGTAGGGGTTCTCCTACATGGATATAAAGTAGTGGCCGTACTCGAAAATGAGTTGGCAGCCACCACCATATATATATATATATATATATATATATAATTATAAAAGGCTGGACTGGTGTAATTCCTTAAAAGATTTATTATACTATGATCATTACAATGACCAGGTGGCTGAACATTTAGCAGCTTCTAGCCTGGTCAGCCGCCCATATATATATATGAATATATATGTATATTTATATATGTATATATATACATGTATACATATATATATAAATATATATATATATATATATATATATATATATATATATATATATATATATATATATATATAAATATATATATTATACTATATATATATATATATGTGTGTATATATTTATATATATTTATATATATGTGTAAATAAAATAAAATAACAGGAGGCTGGACTGGTGTGTATATATATACATATATTTATATATATATAAAAATATATATATATAAGTATACATATATATGTCTAAATATCCATATATATATATATGTATACATATATATATATATATATAAACACATACGTGTGTGTGTGTGTGTGTGTGTGTGTGTGTGTGTGTATACATATATATCCATACACACACACACACACACACACATGTTCATACACTCACACACACATATATATATATATATACCCACACACACCAACCAGCTTGTGTCCTTTCTAACTGACCTCCAGGGAACCCTAAATTCAAAGTTAACCCTTTAACCCTATATCCCACCCCCCAACCCAATGAATTTAAGGACCTTAAATTGAATGTTAACCCTTTAACCACCCCCACAAAAGCCCTGGGAATGTCGTTTGTAACCCAATACTGTGCCAAATGGTGTATGTGAACTTTACCATGACAGGGAAGTTGAGAGATAAAATATATATATTTCCCTTTCTGCCCTCTGCCAAATTCCTAACAATTTGACACCTTTAGTTGTTCAGGGAGGCCAGCTGACATAGATTTTTTTTTCTCTGTGTGTCTATCTTTCATCATCATCATCATCCTCATCATCATAATCATCATCATCATGATCATCATCATTGTTATCATTTTATCATTACAAAAGTTACCATGGGCTGGATGGGTTGCCACAGTGGAGACTAGACAGGTCCTAGAAACTTCATCTGGCTGATATGTTCTATATTTTGTGATATGGTTTCTACAGCTGGATGCACTTCTTAATGGGGACAACTTTACAGAGTGTACTTGGAAAATATATATATACTCAATGTATATATATATATTCACACACATATATATATATATATATATATATAGAGAGATAATATTATATATATATATATATATAGGGAGAGAAAGAGAGAGAGGGGGAGAGAGAGAGACAGATCAGGATTTTACTTGTCTTAAACTAGTAAAATTCCGCAGAGTATCCAATACTAGTAGGGTATAAATATATCAAATAGCCAAAGCCCAACACACACACATATATATATATATAGAGAGAGAGAGAGCATTGGCCTTGCAATCGAAAGGTTGTGAGTTCAATTCTCAGACCGGGTGATATGTTGTTTCCTTGAGCAAGACATTTATTTCACATTGCTCCAGTTTACTCAGCTGTAGAAATGAGATGATAGGACTGGGGTCCATATCATTCCACTGCAAAGTGCGCGTGGAGGTACCACAGCAAAAAAAACACCTAGCACTCACTGTAAATGAGATTGGCGTTAGGAAGGGCATCCAGCTGTAGAAATCAAGCCAGAATCAGTTCCCATCCCACCCTTGCAAGCAGGGAAAAAGTGGACGTACATGATGATGATGATATATCTAAAAGATATTAAATAAATGGAATCTATATTTATAAAACCATATATATTCTATTATATATATTTCAAGGGTACCAAAATATATATAATAGAATAAATATAGTTTCCATTTGTTTAATATCATTGATATTATACTCAAGAAAACTTGTCAAGTGCTTCGAATCAGTTATAAACATATATATTTGTTGAATTACCAACAAATTAAATATCCCTTTTGCTTCCCTTTTGCTTATATATCTCTCTCTATATATATATAATTTTTAAATTACATTTGTGATAGCATTTTACATGTTTTTATTGTATGTAAACTTGCCCCTTTGTATTTGTCCCCTTCCTTTGAGCCCCTGTGGCTAATAAAGAAACATATCTCTCTCTCTCTCTCTCTCTCTCTCTCTCTCTCTCTATATATATATATATATATATATATATATATATATATATATATATATATATATATATATAGAGAGAGAGAGAGAGAGAGAGAGATGTTTCTTTAGTAGCCACAGGGGTTCAAAAAAAGGGGACAAATACAAAGGGGAAAGTTTACATACAATAAAAACATGTAAAATGCTATCACAAATGTAATTTAAAAATTAATAGATTTTCCCCAATAGGGGGAGACATTTCATATGGGTAACACATACCCCCGAAAAAATGTGCAACCCTCATCTCCAGGAGTACGAAGAGTTTGTACCCCTTTCCTCTCTTCCTCTTTTTCCTCAACTTACAGGCTGATATAGAGAGAAGGCCCATTCATTCGGGCCATTTTCGCCAATTTCACCCACCTTTCATAAAACTTGCTGGGGTACAGCACCTCTCTCTCCATCCTGATTCTTCTTCCAAAGTGGTATTTGAAAAAAAGAATCAGTTGTTGACCGGAGAGAAAGGTGTCTGACCTCAGCCCTTTTAAACTTGTCCACTATACAACCTCTTTCGCTATAGCTATCACACAAAGGAAAACCACCTCTCCTTCGTTTTTGAAGATAGATAGATAGAAGTATATATATAGTAGTAATAATAAATGTGAAGACTAAAATCAGACGAGGGCTCGATAAGGATTATATATATATCAAAATATATAAAACCATAGAGCAAGTATTTATTAAAATAACAGATTAAAGTTTAAGCAAAGAATCGCTGCTTTCACCTTTAACGGGATCTTCTGAAATGGGATTCTTTGCTTAAACTTTAATCTGTGATTTTAATAAACATATATACAGGGTGTGGACGATATTTGTTCGCAATTTTCAACTGCTAATTTTATGCAAATTTTTTTACTTCCGTTGTTACTCTTTTCTTCATAAAAACAGTAACTATATTTCCATTATTTATTTTCAGAATAATTGATTATGAATAATTTTGAACCTCCAAATTTTAGAATCCGCGCCGGGAGGACAAATAAGGAAATTTCAGACTTTCTCAGCGTCAGCAGGAGAATGGTGGAAAAGGTCAGAAAGGAATTGGAAGATTCAGGATTCGACTACGAAGCAACATCAGAGAGGAAAACACATGATCGACGATTTGACGCCTTCAGAACGCCCGAGTTTGTCGCTGAAGTTCAGGATATCATCAACAATGAACCTAGCAAGTCGATGCATGCCATTGCAAGGGAGAAAGGCGTGGATGAAAAGCTCATTAGGCTGGTGGTACATGAAGATATACAAGATGAGGAAAGGACAATTTCTGTCAAAGGCGATGCGAGAAAAGCGACTGAAGCACGCAAAGAAGCTGATCAACAAGTTGAAACACCCACTGGAGCCAGACATGCTGCGGTTTTTCTCCGACGAGAAAAACTTCTGCCAAGACCAGAAGATCAAACTCCCAGAACAACAGGTGGCTCGCTGTCTCATCCAAAGACGTGCCCAGAGTCATGCAGACAAAGTTTCCAGCGACAACATTGGTCTTAGGTGTCGTTAACAGTCAAGGTGATGTTGTGCCACCTCACTTCTTCCCTGAGGGCCTCAAGCTGAACACCGATGGCTACATCCGTGTTCTGAGCGTGGTAGTAAAGCCCTGGATCGACTAGGTAGCTGCAGGTAGGCCGTACATGTGGCAGCAAGACTCAGCACCCTGCTATACCAGCTGAAATACTCAAGCCTGGCTGTCAGAGAACTTCGTCGACCACACTTCACCTGACATCTGGCCTCCCAGCTCGCCTGACTGCAACCCCCTCGACTTCTTTGTGTGGGGCGCAGTGGAACGAGACACCAACAGATCTAGCTGCAATACGAAAGACGATCTGAAGGCCAGGATCACAAGTGCTTTTAGGGGCCTAAGTCGGGGGGACAGTGACGAAGGCCTGTAGCCGGTTCCGAGGCCGCCTTGAGGCCGTCATCAAAGCCAATGGCGGTTTATCGAGTGAGATCGAAAGAACAAGTCATGAAGACAAACTGACCCAAGTTTGATAAATATATCTTAAAAAATAAAACTACTGTATTATTTTTTCCTAGACAGTAATCTTGCAAACAAATATCGTCCGGACCCTGTATATAGATAGATAGAAGTATATATATAGTAATAATAAATATTAAGACTAAAATCCGAAGAGGGCTCGATAAGGATTATATATACTCATTAGCTGAATTACATGGCATTGCCTGGGTTACTGCTGTTCTTATTCAGATTAGTAAACAATAAATATGAAGATATGTTTTGTTTTTCTCATAATTATTTCAAAATATCTATATTTTATTAAAAAAATATCAAAATTGTAATGATAATAGAATTTAGAAATGACAATCTGTCAATCTTGAAGCACCTTAGGGTAAACAATATTCATTGTGTCATTTTTTGCTATTGTCCAAATGAATAAATTGTTGCTCACATACACTCACACACATACACTCACATACATATACTAAGACAGACACACACAGACATACATTCATTCACACCTGTCTGTCATCACATATATATCTATATGTGTAGATGTATGTGTGTGTTTAATTGTCTGTGTGTGAAGATAATGTGTATGCAACTTACTAACGTTATATGCATGTGTGTGTTTAATTCTCTGAGGCCTAACGTTAAAATAAAAATTATCACACATACACTCACACACACACATACACTCTCACATACACTCACATACACTCACATACATATACCGAGACAGACACACACAGACATACATTCATGCATATCTGTCTGTCATCACATATACTTCTGTATGTGTAGATGGTAGATGTGTGTGTGTGTTTAATTGTCTATATGTATGTGTAGATGTGTGTGTGTTTAATTGTCTGTATGTATGTGTAGATGTGTGTGTGTTTAATTGTCTATATGTATGTGTAGATAAGTGTGTCTGTTTAATTGTCTATATGTATGTGTGTGTTTAAATGTCTATATGTATGTGTACATGTGTGTGTGTGTGTTTAATTGTCTATATGTACGTGTAGATGAGTGTGTGTTTAATTGTCTATATGTATGTGTACATGTGTGTGTGTGTTTAATTGTCTATATGTATGTGTACATGTGTGTGTGTGTTTAATTGTCTATATGTATGTGTAGATGAGTGTGTGTGTTTAATTGTCTATATGTATGTGTAGATGTGTGTGTTTTTAATTGTCTATATGTATGCGTACATGTGTGTGTGTGTTTCATTCTCTGAGGCCCAATGTATGTAACAAACTCGCAAGCACACACAAACTCACAGACACACACACACTCACAGACACATACACACTCATATACAATGTGTCGTCATCGTGGTGGTGGTGGTGGTGGTGGTTTACTATAGTTCACTATAGAAAGGTTATTTTAGATAAAATATTATATTCTTTTAATCCAAATGAAAAGAAAAATTGGATGTTAATACTATTACCTTGTAAAATTTGATTTGATTTGGTCGAGCCGTTTAAGAATGCATAGGAACAGACAGAGAGACAAATAATTATATATATATATATAAACCTGTAGAGCAAATATATATATATATAGACACACACATATGTATATATATACATATACATGTGTCTGTATATATATATATATATATAAGTACATTATTCCGGGTTGAATCGGAGGTAACCACAATAAGTAAGGTACTCAATACATTGCAGAGTATAAAAGTTTTAATATAGATGAGATTCTACAGGACGAGAACTGTTTCATTCTTTAGAAATCATCAGGAATCGTATATATATATATATATATATACTTCTATCTAAATATATATATGTATATACATGTATACATAAGTAGTAATTTGAGAGAGAATAATCAAGTTATACTTTTAAAATTATTTTAATCCTACAATGTTTCAATGTATAACAGCAGGCCATACTACAATTTACACGAGGTATCTGTCTGTCGTTCTACATATCCTCAGGGATTTACATATTTATATAAGTTTCAACATTAAAACATGCAAAAGATAACTTCATACCATAGATGAGGCTCATACCATACCAAATAATATAATCTAAAATATAAGTATATATAAAAGCAACAGCAAAGCATAGCAGAAGCATGTTAAAAATATAAGAAAATTTAGCAATTCTGTACATCCATATATTAACAGATACATTCCTAAAGTTACAAATATATATATATATATATATATATATATATATATATATATATATATATATATATACACGATGGACTCTCCGGTGGATTCAACATATGAGGGTTCAGCAGTCTTTTTATTTCATTGTTTTATGTTTATGCCTCAAATGACACTTCAATCCAGATCAATTTTTTATTTGGTGCAAGTGATAGGATCTTGAACATAGCAGGCTGGAATGCTTGACCGGACTCTGGTGTCACATCTTATCTCACAGAGGTGGGCTCAAAGTTTCTCAAAGTTATCATCATCATCATCATCATCATCATTTTATGTCCGCTTTTCCCTGCCTGCAAGGGTTGGATGGGTCCTATTCAGCACAGCATCTCTCCACTTGTCACGGTCTTTCGTCATCTCCTCTGTGAGTTTCAGCGATCTGAGGTCTGCTCTCACCATCTGCGCCCATGTTTTTCGTGGTCTACCTCTACTGCGTCTTCCTTCTATTGGGATTTCTTGGCACTTCTTTACCCATTGGTCATCCTCCATGCGCATCACATGTCCATACCATCTCGGCCTTCTCTCCAGCACACCACAACGTATCCCTCTTATACCCAGTTTCTTTCTCAACTCGTCTATGCTTGGTCGTTCATGCACATTGGCATTGCACATCCAACAGAGCATACTTGCTTCATTTCTCTCCAGCAGTCGCATATCTTCTGCAGTTGCTGCCCATGTCTCACTACCATGCAGCATCGCGCATCTCACACAGGCATCATATAACCGTCCTTTCGTATGCAGGGAGATTCCCTTCTTCGTCAACAGAGGAAGCAGCTTCCTAAACTTCTTCCAACCCGTCCTTATTCTAGATATTATGGCCTCAGAACACCCCCTCCCATGCTAATCTGATCACCTACGTACCGGAAGCTATCAACCACTTCTATAGAACCCACCTTCATTGGAAAAATGTGTCTATCACTGCGATTACTACTGCCAACTTTCCCTGTACATCTACTGAATACGTAGTTTTCCCTACCTGTTAGTTATCCCACTACATCTCTTGTGTACCCAAGATCTGCATTGCGTACATTTTATGGAATTTATGCCAGTTCCTTTCCTACATATCGAACATGGCCATTTCCCTGATGGAATCAGAGTATTGTCCTCTCTTCTACTTATCAACATTTTTGTCTTAGTTATGTTGACTCCCAGGCCTCTTGATTCCAACTGCTGTTTCCGTAGCCAGAATTTATTCTCTAGCTCGTCTACTGATTCTGCTATAAGAACGAGATCATCAGCACAGAGAAGTTCCCATGGGCAGCCAGTCTTAAGCTCCTCTGTTATGGCTTGGAGGACTATAAGGAACAAGAGCGGACTGAGGACCGAACCCTGATGTAGACCTACTTATATCTGGAATTCCTCACTAAACTCCATACCTATTTTCACTTTACTGACAGCACCCCTGTACATAGCTTGCACTGTCCTCACAAACCATTCCTCTACACCTAGTTTCCTTAGGGACCACCAGATGACAGATCGGGGTACCCTATCAAAGGCCTTCTCTAGGTCAACAAAAGCTAAGTATAGTGGCTTATTCTTCTCTAAGAACCTCTCTTGTAGTTGCCTCACTAAGAAGAGGGCATCTTTTGTACTTTTCCGAGGCACAAAACTAAACTGCATCTCATCTAATTTGACCCTTTCTCTAATCAGTTGCGCTAACATTCTCTCTGCCACTTTCATAACCTGATCCATCAGCTTTATGCTCCTATAATTGTTCCTCTCTAGAACATCCACTTTACCTTTATAGCAATTTATGAGAATACTGCTGCACCAGTCTTTGGGTATGACACCACCATATATAGCTTGATTAATGATACGTGCAACCAGTTTAGTGCCTACTTCTCCTGATGCCTTCAGCATCTCAGCAACTATCTCCGACGGTCCAGCAGCCTTACCATTCTTCATTTCCTTAATTGTCTCTTGTACCCTATATTCGTCAATCTCAAAATCTGGTCCCTCTGTCGGGTTTACTGGGGGTAATTTCTCTCTGTCCCATTCATTCTCCACATTCATCAGTCTCTCATAATGACATTTCCAGGCCTCCTTTTTTTTTTTATCATTCATGACACTAAGTACATCGGCATCATTCTGGACACACTTATCTCCAATAACATCCTGATTTGTAGTGACACACTGCTTTGCAATGCGGAACACCGCACGTCTCTGATCTTCCTATAGCAGAACATTGGCAAATCTCCTACTCTCAGCCTCCATGCGTGCTAAATACACCTGACATCTAGCTTCTCTCTTAGCGGCTGTGTATCCTTCTCTACTCCCACCGTTTTTCCAAGCCTTCCATGCTAGTCTTTTGCCTCTAATGGCCCTATCTACCTTGCTGTTCCACCACCAGGTCACTCTCTGTCTGGTTGAAGCTCTACCCCACCACAAGTTTCTTCAGTAGGCTGCAGTAAGTTGTGACGCAAGAAATTCCAGTTATCATCTATGTCATACGATTCTAAATCGTCTTCCTTTTCGTCATACAAATCTTGAAGGGCTTTGCTAAATTTATATTTTAATGAAGGGTCTTTTAGCTTCCAGACCTTTCTTTTCCACACCTTCCTGTGTCTCATTCTTTCTTTTGCTTACTGAGACGTCACTACCGACTAGCCTATGCTGTGGGGTACATTCTTCCCCGGGGTATGCCTTGGTATTTGACACCATCTGTCTGTCTCGCTGTCTAACTAGCAGGAAGTCAATCTGGCTTATGTGCTCGCCTGATTTGTAGGTTATTAGGTGGTTGGTAGGCTTCTGGAAGTTAGTGTTGCAAATGGTTAGTGCATTTGTATCACAAAATTCAAGCAGTCTCACTCCTTCATTTCTTGAGCCGTAACCGTACCCACCATGTACTTCAGTGTATCCATCCTGGAGCTGTCCAACATGTCCATTGAAGGCCCCCGCTAGCATAAAGATGTCTCTGTCCTCTGTCATTGAGGCTGTTTGTAAAACTTGCTCGTTTGTAAAACTTTCTCTTCTTTACCTAGGCCAGCCTGGGGAACTTGGCAGAGAAGATTGTCAGCAGTCTCTTGCCTACAACTAATCTAAGCTTAATTATTCTATTAATAACTCTAACTACCTCTATTGTCTTATTGATCCATCTCTCAGCCAGTAAAATGCCTACTCCCCCTAACCCATCATCATTACCCACCCAGAAAAGCTTATAACTAAGATATATGGCCTGCGATTAGTCTTGCAGAGGCACCTCTCCATCTCACCTCTTGCACACAACACACATCCACATGCCTTCTCTCCAGCATCTCCACTATCTCACCAGATCTACCTGTTAGAGTGCCAACATTAAGTGTGGCAACTCTGAGATGCGACGTCTCGTTCTTTTTCCTGTTGTGCAATTGCTTGATGACGTCGTGGGGTTCTCTCACATGGCCTCACTAGCCACCCCACTACCGTGTGCAGCCCTAACATGGTTGGTGTTATTGCTGTTGACGCAGTTGTTGCAATTCTTATTTGTTGTGCTCATAATTTTGGCATTTATTATACTGGTTGGATACCCTTCCTAACACCAGCACCACTTTACAGCATGGACTGGGTGCTTTTATTCATGCCACCAGCACTAGAAAGGTTGTCTTACTGAACTCAGAAGCCTCCTTTACCCCTCCATTTTACAGCATGGGCTGGGTACTTTTATTCGTGCCACCAGCACTAGAGAGGTCGTCTTACTGGACTCAGAGGCCCTATCCACCCCTCCATTTTACAGCATGCACTGAGTGTTTTTATTCGTGCCACCAGCAGACATAATTTTGGAGATATGAAGAAGCAAAATCTATCTTTAAGAATCCACGTAGAGTGTGTATATATATATATGTATATATATATATATATATATATATATATATATATATATATATATATATATATATATATATATATATATATATATATATATATATATATACAGTGATATAAATAATCCAGTAGGTACTAAGTACCCACGGAAATATTCATGGTGTCTATAACAGTTGTTGTTCTATAGTACTAATTTGAGATACCAGAACTATAAAAATGAGCGGAACAAGTAAACATTAAACAATCTTTTAAATAAATTAAAATACGATTTAAATATTCACCCCTTCTAATCCTGTGACCGACGGTTTCGCTTATCAAAAGATTGGAAATTCAGAGAATTTCCAATGGAAAGAATCAGCTCTTCAGACAACTATTTCCATACCACAGGGTACAAAGCCTTGTAGTTTGTAAATATGTCGCTTTCTGCCCGCTGCATGAGGTCAGGCCGTTAAAGTGACCCCCACATAAATAGGCCGTAAGAAAAAGCGGGATTATAGACTCGTTGATATTTCATACCACTATAAACATTTTTTTCTCTACATAGAAGGAGAATACATATAAAGTGATATAAATATTCCAGTAGGTACTAAGTACCCACGGAAATATATATGGTGTCTATAACAGTTGTTGTTCAATGGTACATATATATATATATATATATATATATATATATATATATATATATATATATATTGTTGGGATACAACAAGCAAATATTTTTATAACTGATATAAAACACTCAACAAATATTTGGAGTAAAAATACGATATTAACAAATGGAAACTATATTTATAAAACCATATTTATTTCATTATACATATTTCAAGGACACCAATTTAAATTATGGTGTGCTTTCATCAGATAAAATATAATATAGATCAGTTTTATAAATAAATATTGACATACCCTTAAAAAATGCAACCATTACTGTTGGAAGCTCCCGGATAGTGGAGTTGTTTAATTATATTATTATTAGTATTGGATATTTTTATTTTAAAAATAAGCTGTTGGGTTACAGAGAAAGAAAAAGATAAAGAAGAAGAGAGAGAAAAAGAGAGAGAGAGAGAGAAAAGAGAGAGAGAGAGACCAAAACAAGAGAGAGAGAAAGATATATAGAGAGAGAGAGGAGACAGAGAGAAGGGGAGAGAACGAAAAACTCTAAGTCATATCTTGTTGAGTTAACTTAACAATTGAGATGAAATGAATAAATAAAATTAGAAATGTTAATAATCATGAATGGAATATACATATATAATATGAGAAATTAACCATTGTTTAAATATGATTAGATGTTTAGTTAATCATTTAAAAATTGAGATCAATATATTAAAAATTGGGATCTATACATTAAGAAATCCATATATTACTAGAGAACTACATATCATATAACACGTATACACACGCAAAAATACATATAAATATATAAACACACTTATAAAATACATAACATATCTAACTACGTATATAATATATACACACAAAGCATAAAAGGATTCTTTAATTTAATTTAAGATATAGGAATCTTAAAAATAAAAATAAAAATATCCAATACTAATAATAATACAATTAAACAACCCCACTATCCGGGAGCTTCCAACAGTAATGGTTGCATTTTTTAAGGGTATGTCAATATTTATTTATAAAACTGATCTATATTATATTTTATCTGATGAAAGCACACCATAATTTAACTTGGTGTCCTTGAAATATGTATAATGAAATAAATATGGTTTTATAAATATAGTTTCCATTTGTTAATATCGTATATATATATATATAAATATATATATATACATATGTATATATATATAACGTCTATCTTCCACGGTAGCATGGATTTAGACGGGAATTGTCCCACTTGAGGCAAGATTGGTCGTCTCGCTCGTATGGGACTGTCTGGTAGGTTTTCTACGGCTGGATGCCCTTCGTAACACCAACCACGTTTATAGTGTGGACTGGGAGGTTTTTATCGTGTTACCTACACGGCCACATTACAGCGTGACTGTGTGTTTTTTTTTGTCATGACACCTACACGACCTCATAACTTTACAGAGAAGGGGTGGTGTTGATGGGGGTGGGGGTAGTGGGAGGGGTGCGAATATTTGATTAAGAGGTGCCAACTGGCTGTAGGTTTCGCTTTGTACTTAGGCAAGGCGGGTTTTATATATATATTTATAATTTTAATAATCTCTCTCATTTTCATTCAACTAATTAATTTACATTATTCTTAATTCCGAAGCCGAGAATCATTTGGTTTCCTAAATAGAATATTACTCCATTTAGAATATAACTCCATTTATACCATAAATGTGGTTTTGGTTTGCGTGTAATTGTTCTCACTGCTCCACATAACGACATATTATGTTCGCTTTTTTCCGTTCATTGCCAGGGAACGTCTTCACGAACCAAAGTATCGTCTTCCTGTTTTCCTTCGGTTACTACGTTTTTCGAAATATTTACTTCTGCGTTCACAGATTGATTTTTTTTAGTTTCAGAAGATCCCATTAAGGGTGAAAGCAGCGATACTTTGCTTAAACTTTAATCTGTTATTTTAATAAATAAATATATATACGTATATATATATATATATATATATATATATATATATATATATATATATATATATATATATATATATGTGTGTGTGTGTGTGTGTGTGTGTGTGTGTGTGTGTGTGTGTGTGTGTGTGTATTAGTTCTTGGAGCTACTGAACTCTCAGATGGTTCCGGAACCTGCATCTCACTTATATACAATCCCTGTGTCACAGTAACAACATTCTTTCATTGGAATTGAGACATCAATGAAAGAATCTTGTTACTGTGACTCAGGGATTGTATATAAGTAGGATGCAGGCTTCCAGCCCACCTGAGAGGTCAGTAGGTCCACTTAAGAACTAACTCAGTCTGTGAAGGCCTGCTAGCAAGGAACATGTTAAGTTATTATGATGATAATGATATTGCTATATTTTGGGGGAGTCACGTTGCAAATAAAAATACACGCACAAGTTGAATTTGGTTTTATTATTACTGTTAAAAAAGTACCAGTAATGCACTGGGTCATTGCTGGCCTTGTGCCAAAAGTAGAAACAATTATTACTGTTAACTGTTCCATTCCTTGGTTAAACAAGATGGGGTAAATAAACCAAAATCAAAACAATGAACAGACACAGAATGTGACAAAAGAACTTACACAATTTAATAGGTCTGCCTTTTCCTTGGGTTCCAACCACCAGGATAGATCTGTATTTCTTTATGCAGCTGCTATCCTCAATATTCATCACATGTCCATACCAGCACAATCTTCTCGCTTGCACATTACATCCAATTCCTCTTATGCCAAGTTTTGCTCTCAGTTCAATGCTACTTCGTTCATGCACACTAACATTTACACATCCATTGGAGCATACTCACTTCATTTCTCTCCAGCCTTCATAGGTCTTCTGTAGTTAAGGCCCATGTTTCACTGCCATATAGCATTATAGTTCACACACAGACATCATACACTCTGAGTGAGAAACCCTTTGTTGACAGCAGAGGTATTAGGATCTTCCTCCACTGCTAATTTGATTGCCTAAATAACAGAAGTTATTGACAGCTTCTAAGGGGCCTCCCTGGCAGCAGAAGGAATCTACTTCACATGAGATCTTAGTGTTTACTTCTCCTGTGCATCTGCCACATACAAAGTCTATCTTTTCTGTTAATCTGCTTGCAATCCCACTATGTCTCTTGTGTGTCCATAGATTACACTGTGTGCACTTTATAGAATTTCTGCCCACCTCTTTGTGACCCATCAAATAGGCCTTTCAACTCTAGGTACTTGTTCCATGTTTGAAATTTTGTCTCTAACTCTCCTGTTATAAGGACTAGCTCATTGGTATATAAAAGCTCCCACAGAGTGCCAGTTTTAAGCTCCCCAGTGATGCCTGAAGAACAAAGAATAACAGGAGTGGACTGAGCCATGGGAGACACTCACCAGCACTTCAAATTCATCACTGTACTCGCTTTCAGCCCTCACCCTGATGGTTGCTCCTTTACATAGCCTACATGGCACTCACAAGCCATTCATCTACACCTAGCTGCCAAAGGGGCCAGCAGATTACAGAGCATGGGATCCTGTCAAAGGCCTTCTCCATATCTACAAAAGCCAGATACAGTGGCTAACTCTTAGCTAAGTACCTTTCCTGCAGTTGTCGCACTATAAAGAGGGCATCAATAGTATTCCTGCTTGGTATAATTCCAAACTGCATCTCATCTAACTTGATTTTGTCCTTAATTAGTTGTGCTATAACCCTTTCAACAATTTTCTGGTCCATCAACTAGATACCTCTGTAGTTACTTCTCTCCAGTGCATCTCCTTTGCATTTGTAGCAATTTACTAGGATATTGATACTGCTGCACCAGTCATTGAGTATGAACCCCTCCCGTACTACTTGATTAACTATGTGTTTGACTAGTGCATGTCCTACCATACCAGATGCTTTTAACATCTCAGCAACTATACCAGATGGACCAGCTGCCTTCCCTACCTCTATGTTGTTAATGCTTTATCCATCACACTGTTGTCAACTTTTATAGCTACTCCCTCATCTATATATCTAAAACAGAGAATGTCTGTCTGTCTGACCCCCTAAAACTCGAGAACCACCCAACCGAGTTTTTTCAAACTTTACACATGTAATACTTATGGTCGTGTAAGTGTTTTGAGCAAAACATATTTCAAATTTTCAATGCCCTATTAGACGAAAAACTGCACATTTTAGGCTTTAAAGGCTTTTATGAGGCATAACGGAATAATAATCTAGGCGATTTCTTCAAAATTTGCATTACTTATGTCATTTAAAGTGTTTTGAGCAAAAAAGATTTTCTCATGTTTTGCCCCAGGGACTGCATTAGGCGAAAAACCGATTTTTAAAAGCATTTTGAGACCTAGGGACCGCATTAGATAGCTATAACGTCGCGCCCTTATAATATCTGTCTGTGTGTCTGGCTGTCTGCATTACAACATTATGACACTATCTCTGTGTGTATATATGTATCGGTTGGCCGCGAAGAGATTGCTGTCGTTTATTTATCTACTATTTCTTCATAGGTGCCTTTTAATCTTATAGCCTGGTTTAATTGATTTTTTGTGTGGTTGATTATGCTAATTGGGAGAGGAAATGGTGTATATATATTATCAAATGATTCTATGGACATACTTTATATTATATATATATATATATAAATATATATATATATATAAATATATATATATAAATATATATATATATATATATAATATAAAGTATGTCCATAGAATAATTTGATAATATATATACACCATTTCCTCTCCCAATTAGTATAATTAACCACACAAAAAAATCAATTAGACCAGGCTATAAGATTAAAAGGCACCTATGAAAAAATAGTAGATAAATAAATGACAGCAATCTCTTCGCGGCCAACCGCCATAGGATATTTACCCAACATTTCAACAGCACGTGGAAATCGATTAAATATACCGTCAACCATACACAATTAGGTATAAAATTACAGTTAGAAGAAATGCCTATACACATACCAAGATTATGTCGCTACCCTCGGGTTTCGTTCACATTTTGATATATCCTATTAAGGATAAAATCTCGAGCTTCGAACTCGTCAGGAAACAAACTCATTAGGACAGATTATTTTCTAAAGTGGTCCCCGCCAGACACGAATTCAAAATGGCTAAGAATTGTGACGTGGCAGTGGTCAAGTCAGAAAGAATGTGATTGGTTGCTTGCGGCGAGTGGGTTTGTTGCTAGAAAGCGCAGCCCAATATTGCCCAATATAGCCTGGTCTAATTGATTTTTTGTGTGGTTAATTATGGTAATTGGGAGAGGAAATGGTGTATATATATTATCAAATGATTCTATGGACATACTTTATAGTATATTGCTCTGATTATTTAATTTATTAATTCTTCATTGAGCCACATCGTGAATGGTTGCCAAAGCACATATATATATCTGTGACTTTGTCTAGTTTGTGTATATGTAAATCTTTATATATATATATATATATATATATATATATATATATATATATATATATATATATATATATATATATATATATATATATATATATATATATATATCGTGTGTAATGTTTTTCGAAATATTTACTTCTGCGTTCACAGATTGATCTTTTTAGTTTCAGAAGATCCCGTTAAGTGTGAAAGTAGCGATTCTTCGCTTAAACTTTAATCTGTTATTTTAATATATACTAGCAGAATGGCCCGCCGTTGCTCGGGATTTGCTCTAGGGTTCTTATATATTTGATATATATTTATCCTTATCGAGCTTCGTGAAATAAATACGTTTGTTTATATTTTGTTATTGTATATGCAAAAGTATCTGTACACGAATATATAATTATATATATACGTATATATATTAAAATAACAGATTAAAGTTTAAGCAAATAATCGCTGGTTTCACCCTTAATGGGATCTTCTGAAACTAAAAAAATCAATCTGTGAACGCAGATGTAAATATTTCGAAAAACGTTGCAGCCGAAGGAAAACAGGAAAATGATACTTTGGTTCGTGAAGACGTTCCCTGGCATAAGAATATATATATATACACACACTACATATACATATATATACACACACACACTGATCGCATCATAATGACGTAATGCAAACAGTCAGGCATACAGACAGCCATTATAAGGGCGCGACGTTATATCTATGTATCTATCTAAAAAGAGAAAGATTAAGAATTATAGAGAGAGATCGCTAAATCGCCTAATGCAGTCCCTAGGACATTGAAAATTTGAAATTTGTTTTGCACAAAACACTCACAGGACCATAAGTATTACACGTGTAAAGTTTGAAAAAACTCGGTTGGGTGGTTCTCGAGTTTTAGTGATTGGACAGACAGGCAAACAGACAGACATTCTCTGTTTTAGTAATATAGATATATATATAATTAAATATTTATGTACAGATATTTTTGCATACACAATAACAAAATATAAACAAACGTATTTATTTCACGAGGCACGACAGCAACAAAAACAACAACAAAAAAGAGAGGGAACGCAATTACATGCTTTTGAAAAATCTTAATGGAAAATTATTTACCTATTCACCCAAGACGACTTCACTTTTTATTAGGACTACTGCATCAATTGGTGAACATACAACGAAACTGTTTCAGAAAGGAGGGATAAACATGCCAATCTATGTTTAGAATCCTGAACGACACTGGGCCATTCTGCTAGTATATTATATAATGCATATACGTATATATATATATATATCTGTATGTGGCTGGGAGAAAAGAGTACTCAATACCAAAGTAGAGTTTAAATATTCATTTTACTAGGGCTAAATAGTGAGTATTGTTACTCTGGATTTTCACATTTTTTTTCTTGAACAAAACACTTCGTTTAGTCCACAGCTGAAATGAGTGCCAGCAGCTGTGTGGGGTTGACCTGTTGATAGACAGGTGTCTTGTCCAGAGTGAGGAGTCTTGTACACTCAGTTGCTTAACAGCAATGAATCTGGGATAAGCTCAAGCCTGATGATTCTCCAGTCTTGGGATATACTTAACCCTGCAATGAATATGTCTAGTAAGGAGTCTTGTACTCTCAATTGCTTAACAACAATGAAACCAGGATAAAATTGATGAGCCTCCAGAATTGAGACTGGCTTTAACTTTTAAATATCTGCTATATATTTTATATATCAGACATTATATTATACACTAAATACACTCTATATTATATTCTAGATGTATTATATATCGGTGTCCTCACCAAGTGAAAGTCTTGTACTCTCAGTCACTTTACACCAATGAAACTAAAGAGCCTTTGGGTTTTGGACAAACTTTAACTTAACTAACTTTATATATACACACACACATGCACAGAAGCCTGACAGGAAAGTTGAGAGATAAAATATATATGCACATGAGATTGTATGTGGTTTACAAGGTTACCTGTAGCTGATACATTGGAAGCTACACATCCAGATCAAGGAACACACAACCACAAGTGTTTCCTAGAAAAATGCCAAACCCAAGATATTAAGGTCACTATAGATGCCACCATGAAGAATGTGGATAATTTTCAGATCAAACAGTCTCTTCTTATCAACAAGCATACACCAAACATTAACAACAGATTTGAGCTACATGTTACTGGTAGGCTGTTGTGATTCATCTGTGCATGTAACATTTCCACCAAAGACATTCAAAAAGACATTTCTAACCTTGAAATATCATGTAAAACTATTGTTTTGTTTTATTATTCTTCCTTAACTCTACTCTAGTTTCATCAATATATTTCCTATTACCAATGCATTCTTACATTTTTTTCACGTCTGTCATCATCAATTTCATCATCATGATCATCTGGCACATGTGAAGATGATGGCTGAGGGGTTAGGATGTTTTTCAAGCAAGACACTTTTATTACACTTTGCCATCCCCATCTCCATCATCATTATTATCATTTTACTATCATAAAAGCTGGGACTGGTTATAATAGTCCAAGACCTGACATAATCATAAAGGCTTGGACTGGTTATAATAGTCCAAGACCTGACATAATCACCTCTTGCACATATGTCCCCTTTTTAGAATGCACACACACACACACACACACACACACACACACACACACACACACACACACACACACACACACACACACACACACACACACACACACACATATATATGTACACACACAAATCCAGTCCAGCCTGTAAGGTGGTCATTTTGGTGCCATGATAAAAAGCACTCAGTCCACACTGTAACATGGTTGGTTTTAGGAAGGGCATCCAGCTGTAGAAACCAAGCCAAAATACAGACATATGAGCATGATATGGTCTCCAGACCTGAGTTATTTCATAATGTTACAACCCATTTAACCCATGCAAACATGGAAAATGGATGTTAAATGGGGATGATTGTGATACACACACGTGTATATATATATATATATATATATATATATAATTGGTTATGCACGAGTGCATTAATGTTTTCCAGGACACAGTGTTATGTACCGTGTAGTGGAATGTCAGCTTACAACAGAGTGGTGCTCAACGAAATGCAGAAAAAAGGTGTATATTCCAGTTTAGCTATATTCCGGGGCGTGTATAAAGAATTAAAATCTCTGATGATATGGGATCGATTGTGCATTGGATATCGAATGCTCTACTAAATATATATTATTATAGATGTAGCGAGATCTAGGCAAATTGATGTCTATTGAAACGTACGTAAGAACCGAATAAATCTCTTTTACTGCATCTTTCTGTTCTTTTTAATTCTTTATATATATATATATATATATATACATATATATATATATATATACATATATATACTATCATCCTTCATATAAATCTCTATTATCAACCACACTGTTATTTCTACTGCTAAGTACTGTATATACTCATGTATAAGCTGAGAAATATGTGACAAAAATTCGTATACTTTTGTCGTAAGATATTGACTAACCAGGGTTGTGTGGGCAACACTCCAATCAGTAAATGATGATGTAATTAGATTCAAGAATTCAATGTCATGTGTATCCTTTGAAACATAATTTGATTGTCCATGATGGAGTATATATACAATAATGATAATTGTGAAGGCCAAATGTAGATATTCATAACTCATTTTATTCAGAATCTGCCATCATACATATTTCTGTGGTGTTCATGATTACACAATGCAGTGATCATGCAAACAATATCATGACTTCATTAGACAGCATCTAAAGTCATAAAGTTGTTATATAATATTTCTAATTCAAAGCAAGCTAAGGACAAGGTATTTGATGAGTTGGATGTTCCTCTTATCAAAGTCTTATTATAAATAAATATATTTATAAATGTCTCTATCCGGCCTTCGCAATTATCATTGTGAATTGGCAGTATCGGTAGAGGGTCGGACACCTTGCTTTGACGCACAGAGTTACGACCCTTTCCATTCTGAGTTCAAATCCTGCCGAGGTTAACTTTGCCTTTCATCCTTGCGGGGTCGATAAAATAAAGTACCAGTTATGTACTGGGTAATTGCTGGCCTTGTTCTAATAGTTGAAACAATTATTATATATATATATATATATGTGTGTGTGTGTGTGTGTGTGTATGTATATGTGGGTACTGCATATATATATATATATATATATATATATATATATAAGGCGGCTGGGCCTTCGGAAATAGTTGCTGAGATGCTGAAAGCATCTGGCACGGTGGGACACACCATGGTCACCCGCATAGTTAACCAAGTCGTACAGAATGGGGTTGTTCCGAAGGACTGGCATAGCAGCATCATCGTTAACTGTTATAAGGGTAAAGGAAACGCCCTAGATAGGAGTAACTATAGAGGCATTAAATTAATCGACCAGGTCATGAAGGTCACGGAAAAAGTAATAGCGCAACTAATCAGAGAGAGAATTGACCTAGATGAAATGCAGTTCGGGTTTGTGTTAGGCAAAAGCACCACAGACGCTCTTTTCATAGTACGACAACTACAGGAGAAGTACCTAGCTAAAGGTAAACCCCTCTACTTAGCTTTTGTCGAACTGGAGAAAGCCTTCGACAGAGTCCCCCGCTCCATTATCTGGTGGGCTCTTAGAAAACTAGGCGTTGACGAATGGCTTGTGAGGGCTATACAAGCCATGTATAAAGAAACAGTCAGCAAGGTTAGAATTAACAACGAATATAGTGAAGAGTTTAGCGTAAAAGTTGGCGTCCATCAGGGCTCTGTTCTCAGCCCCCTACTATTTATTATTGCCCTTCAGGCTATAACAGAGGAGTTCAAGACAGGCTGCCCGTGGGAACTCCTATACGCAGACGACCTGACACTCATAGCGGAATCAATGGCCGAGCTAGAGAAGAAATTCCAAACATGGAAGCACGGCCTAGAGTCAAAAGGACTTAAAATTAACTTGGCTAAGACCAAAGTTCTAGTTTGTAGGAAAGAAAACAAGGCGGCGGTCCCTTCTGGGAAATGGTCGTGCTCGGTGTGTAGGAAAGGCGTAGGTAGAAACTCCATTTTATGTCCTAAATGCAAAGTATGGGTGCATAAAAGATGTAGTGGGATCACAGGTAAGCTAACTAAGAACATAGATTTTACATGTGGCCGATGTTCTGGTGCAATAAGTAGCAGCAAGTGCCCACAAAATACTAGCTCTTTCAATTGCGCAGAGGGTTCTATAGAAATAGTGGACAGCTTCCGTTACCTGGGCGATAAAATCAGCAGTGGGGGAGGGTGCTCTGAAAGTACTGTAGCTAGAGTCAGAACTGGTTGGAAAAAGTTCAGAGAGCTTATACCACTATTAGCTGCTAAAGGGTTCTCCCTAAAAATGAAAGGCAGGTTGTACGATGCCTGCATACGAACAGCAATGTTGCATGGCAGTGAGACCTGGGCATTGTGTGCAGAG
The DNA here is from genome assembly GCA_964016885.1 of Eledone cirrhosa. Lineage (NCBI taxonomy): Eukaryota > Metazoa > Mollusca > Cephalopoda > Octopoda > Eledonidae > Eledone > Eledone cirrhosa. The sequence continues at coordinate 48,431,357 of OZ024744.1, read as the reverse complement.
GATATACGCAGACTAGAGAGGAACGAAGCTTGCATGCTCCGCTGGATGTGTAACAGTAATATACGTGAACGGCAAAGCATAAACGAACTAAGGAAAAAATTAGAGATAAGAGGGATCAGATGTTGTTTACTCGAGAGAAGGCTACGTTGGTATGGACACGTGATGCACATGAAAGTCGATAGCTGTATAACAAAGTGCAGGGCAATAAAGATAGACGGTAGCCACGGAATAGGCAGACCTAGAAAAACCTGGGACGAGCTGATAAACTCCGACCTCACACACTTACACCTCTCCAAGACAATGTCACTGGACCGAGACCTTTGGCGGTACTCAGTAACAGAGAAGACACGCCTTGCCAGTAGGCATCTCTAACAAAATACACCCCGTCCCGCCACCACCCCCACCCCATCCACACCACCCCGTTCTATGTAAAGTTATGTTGGTGCCGCGCCATCCAGGCCGAAACAAATGAGATCGTGTAGGTGTCACGACAAAAAAACACACAGTCCACGCTGTAATGTGGCCGTGTAGGCAACACGGTAAAAACCTCCCAGACCCACACTGTAAATGTGGTTGGTGTTAGGAAGGGCATCCAACTGTAGAAAACCTGCCAGACAGTCCTATGCGAGCAAGACAATCACTCTTGCCTCAAGTGGGACTACCCCCGTCCAAACCCATGCAAGCGTGGAACACGGACGTTTAAACGTTGATGATGATGATGATGATGATATTCCCTTTCCATTAGAGATAGCTATTACCAAATGACAACCCAACTAAGGAAGGGATTCACTCCTACTATAAGGTAACCCAATTTGTGGCTTCACACTTAATGTTGGCACACTGAACGGGAGATTAAATGAAATTGTAGAGATGCTTGAGAAGAAGCAGGTAGATTGCTGTGTGTGGAAGGTGAGAGAGAGGAACGCATTAGGTAGACTACTCACAAACACTGGGTAGGAAATGATAATGGGGTAGATGGTGGAGTAGTTATTTTACTAGTTGAGAAGTGGGTAGATTAGGTAATTGGGGTAGTTAGAATATATGACAGGACTTAGTTGAGAAGAGAGAGTTCATTTCTATGAGAACCTCTTGCAGACGACTTCAATAACAATTGACATTGTGGAAGGCAACTTCACTGGACATGTTGGGCACTCACAAGAGGGATACATTGGAGTACACAGAGGTTATGGATATGACTTGAGAAAGGGAAAAGGATCATGACTCCAAGAGTTCTATGATGCAAATGACCTCTCATGTGCATCACCACCTTTAGGAAACTGACCAACCACTTGATCACTTACCAATCAGGCAAGCGTGCAAGCCAGATTGACTTTGTGCCCATTAGGAAACAGGATAGACAGATTGTTGTGAATACTAAGTTTCTTCTTGGAGAAGAATGCACTACCCAACACAAATTAGTTCTTAGTGACATCGGAATAAGAATCAAATGGAATCAGAAATGCAGGACAATCTGAAAAGGAATGGTACAGAGAGTAAAGACCTCACAGTTAAATATGGAAGTTTTTATGGAAAGGCTACTGATAAGATTTGTGGTTGGAGAACGGGACTAACCAGATAATAGGGGACTTTGTGGTGAAACAGTAGTGTCTTTAAAGCTAAGAGACAGGCATGGAAAGGCTGGAAAATGGAGCTCAACAAAGAACAATGCCAAGTAGCTAAAAGAAAAGCTAGGCAACTTAGCACACAGAGAGCCAGATGCCAATATTACTGGTGCTTATTTTATCAACCCCATAAGGATGAAAGGCACCTCAGACTGTAAAGAGCTGTAACTCTATGCTGCAAAGCATGGCATCTGACCCTCTACCGATACTGCCAATGCACCGCCTCAGGTGTACTGATATAATGAGATGAAGTTGGAATAATACAAGCGCACTTAGTTTCACTGGCACTCAAAAGAAAGAGGCCTGACATGCAACTATGAGGGGCTGATGAATGTGGAGAATGAGTGGAAGGAAAAGGAAATACTCCCAAAACACTCAACAAAGGTCAAAGAAGCAATTAGGAAGATGAAAAACTTTAAAGCTGTAAGGCCATCAGAGATAGTTGTTGAGATACTGAGAGTGTCTGGGGATGTAGGAGTTGAATTATTCACCTGCATAATCGATTAGGTAATACAGAATGGGATCATACCCAATATCTGGTGCAGAGGTATACTCATTAATTGCTACAAGAGAGAATGGGATGCTCTAGAAAGGAACAATTACAGGGATATAAGACTGGGGGACAAGGTTATGAAAGAGTTTTAGCACAACTAATTAGGCAAAGAATCAAATTAGATAAGATGCAGTTTGGTTTTGTGCCAGGGGGAGCACTGCAGATGCCTTCTGCTTAGTGAGAAAACTACAAGAGAAGTTCCTAAGTATAAACTGCATTACCTACCTTTTATAGACCTGGAAAAGGCTTTTAAAAGAGTACCATGATCTGGTGATTCTTATGAAAACTAGGTATAGATAAATGGCTTGTGAGAGCAATGGAAGCTATGTACAGAGGAGTTATTAGTCAAGTGGGACTAGGTAATCGAATTTTGTGAAGAATTCTCTGTGCAGGTAAGTGTTCATCAGGGCTCAGGCCCCAGCCCACTTCTGTTTATTATAGTTTTCCAGGCAATAACAGAGACTAGTTGTCCATAGGAACTTCTGTGTTTATGATATAGTTCTGATAGGTGAACATGTGGGAACAGAACTTAGAATCAAATTAGATCAGAGTAAACTTTGCAAAGACCAACGTTTTAATAAGTAGGACAACATTCTGATTCCATCTGGAAAGTGGCTGGATTTAATATGTAGAAAAGAAGTAGTTAGGAACTCTATATTATGTGCAATATTGGTATACAAGAGGTGTAGTGGGATTGTAGGCAGACTACCAGAAAATATAGACTTTACACATAGAAGATGCACACGAGTTGTGTGTAGTAAGAGCTGCAGAGAAATGAACTTTCTTTCAATAGCAGGAAGGCACCACGGAAGTGGTTGATAGTTTCTGTTACTTAGGTAACATAATTAGTATTAGAATGGCTTTCTTTGAAAGTCTAGTAGCCAGAATAAGAACAATCATGAAAAGAGTCTAGGGTGCTACTTCCTCTGTTGACAACAAATGGATTTCTTCTATGAGCAAAGGGAAGACTGTACGAAATCTGCATTAGAAATGCAATTTTACAAAGCAGTGAGACAAGGGCAGTAAATTGAGAAGATATACAGAAATGAAGCAAGAACTGCTCCATTGCCTGTGTGATGATAATGTGCATGGGCAACGGAGTATGGATGATCTGAAATAAATGTTGGATGAAGAGGAATCAGATCTAGTGTGTAATAGAGAATACTGCACTGGTATGGACATGTGATGCATGTGGATGAGGAGTGGTGGGTGAAGAAGTGGCAAGTGATGCCTGTGGAAAGAAGATTCAGTAGAGAAAGACTGAGACAAACCTGGACAGAGATGGTTAAAGCTGATCTCATACCACAGAACTTCACAAGAGATGATGAAGGAATGTTCTGAGTGGTGGGAGGAGGATGGGGGTGGGGGTGGCAAAGCAGGTGAGTGAGAAAACTAGAAAGGAATGGGGAGGAAGGATTAGCACAATTCCTCTAATCAGTGATAATGTGTGACAGGCCATTAATCTACTATATTCCTTGGTAGACATAGACAGATATATCCCTCTTCAGTTCCTAAACAAACAAAGCAACTATCTAGAACTGATTGGTGTATAGTGGGTGGGAGTAGATGGTTGGTGTAGTGAAGGAGACATCAATCTGGTTTTCTCACAAACTAAATTTGTACTTAATTTAATAACATAGCTAAGCTACATACACCAACACTCCATGCTATCCCCCCCTCTCTCTCTCTCTCCCTGTCTCTCCCCCTCCCCCCCTCTCTCTCTCTCTGACTGTCTTTCTATCTCTCTGTCTATCTCTCTCTCTCATGTTCTATATTTATCTATCAATCTATCTGTTTCTATCTATCTTTTTCTATCTATCTATCTAGATAATGGATGATGCATAGATTGATAAATATATATATAAAGAAAGAAAGAGTGAGAGAGTGGGTGGGGGACATAGATGGATAGATAAACAGGCAGGCAGACCAACAGATAAAGAGATTAATAGAGCTGGATGGCCTTCTATAAATTGGAACAAATTACATTAAATTTATCCATGGTCAAGATCTTTCCGCAACTTGACCAATGTAAAGTGTGTGTGCATGTATATCATCATCGTATAGATGTATGTATATGTGTATGTGTATATATGTACATGTGTGTGTGCGTATGTGTGTGTAATTATATATATGTATGTGTATATAATTGTATATATATTGATCAGTGTTAGAGCCATAAACCATTATTGGCCCTTAATCCAATAGATTTAGGGTTAACACTATATATATAAATGTGTGTGTGTGTGTATGTGCTTATACTTATGTGTAATTGTGAATACATATTGACCAGTGTATTGACCACTAGAGTATTTCTTTGTCAAAGTGATCAGGGAATATTTGTTTAAAATACCCCTGGATAGTAAACACACAGGAAGTCGATATAGTGTATATATATATATATATGTGCGTGTGTACATTTATATATATATATGTATATATAAATGTATATATATATGTTGTTATATTTGGGGAGGGTCATATTTGCGTAATATTGCCAGAATTAATAACAGAACACACTCACTGTTTGGTTGGTTTTCGCTTCTCGCTGTCTTTTATATATATATATCTGCGATCTAACTTACTCGGTCCTCAATGTTGCCATTGACTGACCGGCGGTCAAAAATAATACAGATACAATATAGACAAACACATATATATATAGTTTACATAAATCTTTCGTTGCACATCTGCAACATCGTCAGTGGTGTTATATTCATTGTTCCTCCTGTTGTGTTGTATGTCTACGCCATTTTTTTTGTTCAGTCTGTCTATATATTTATTTATTTATTTGCTTGTTTGTTTATCTTATTTTATATATATATATGTATATATATATATACTGAAGGGAAGCAGAGGAAAGAAAGTTCAAGCATGTTCTACAACTCGAGGACCAAAAACGTGAGGAGTTCAGGATTGCTAGGCAATGTGTCAAGGAAAACCGTGATATTGTCGGGGAGAAGTGTGTCCTTAATGATGATGGTGTACTTGTCATCACTGACGCTGATAAGAAGGTAGCTTGGAAGTGTCACTACGAAACGCTACTAAATGAGGAGAATAAATGGGAGAAAGACAGTCTCCTCCACATCGATCCAATAGAGGGACCAGCAGTGCTAGTTGAAGGTAGTATAATAAGTAAGGCAATCAAAGATATGAAGACGGACAAGGCGGCCGGGCCTTCGGAAATAGTTGCTGAAATGCTGAAAGCATCTGGAACAGTGGGACACACCATGGTCACCCGCATAGTAAATCAAGTCATACAGAATGGGTGCGTTCCAAAGGACTGGCATAGCAGCATCATCATTAACTGCTACAAGGGTAAAGGAGATGCCCTAGATAGGAGTAACTATAGAGGCATTAAATTAATCGACCAGGTCATGAAGGTCACAGAAAAAGTAATAGCGCAACTAATCAGAGAGCGAATTGATCTAGATGAAATGCAGTTCGGGTTTGTGTCAGGTAAAAGTACCACGGATGCTCTTTTCATTGTACAACTACAGGAGAAGTACCTAGCTAAAAGTAAACCCCTATACTTAGCTTTTGTTGACTTGGAGAAAGCTTTTGACAGAGGCCCCTGCTCCATTAACTGGTGGGCTCTTAGAAAACTAGGTGTTGATGAATGGCTTGTGAGAGCTATACATGCCATGTATAAAGAAACGGTCAGCAAGGTTAGAATTAACAACGAATATAGTCAAGAGTTTAGCGTAAAATTTGGTGTTCATCAGAGATCCGTTCTTAGCCCCCTTCTATTTATTATTGCCCTTCAGGCTATAACAGAGGAGTTCAAGACCGGCTGCCCATGGGAACTCCTATACGCAGATGATCTAACGCTCATAGCTGAATCAATGGCTGAACTAGAGAAGAAATTCCAAACATGGAAGCATGGCCTAGAATCAAAAGGCCTTAAAATTAACCTGTCTAAGACTAAAGTTCTAGTTTGTAGGAAGGAAAATAGGACACCGGTCCTATCTGGGAAATGGCCATGCTCAGTGTGTAGGAAAGGTGTAGGCAGAAACTCCATTTTATGTCCCAGATGCAAAGTATGGGTGCATAAAAGATTGAGTTGGATCACAGGTAAGCTAACTAAGAATATAGATTTTATATGTGGCCGGTGCTCTGGTGCAATAAGTAGCAGCAAGTGCCCATAGAATACTAGCTCATTCCATTGCACAGATGGTTCTATAGAAATAGTGGACACCTTCCGTTACCTGGGTGACAAAATCAGCAGTGGGGGAGCGTGTCCTGAAAGTACAGTAGCTAGAGTCAGAACGGGATGGAAAAAGTTCAGAGAGCTTATACCACTATTGGCCGCTAAAGGGTTCTCTCTAAAAATGAAAGGCAGGCTGTATGATGCCTGCATACGAACAGCAATGTTACATGGCAGTGAGACCTGGGCATTGTGTGCAGAGGATATACGCAGACTGGAGAGGAACGAAGCTTGCATGCTCCGCTGGATGTGTAATAGTAATATGCGTGAACGGCAAAGCATAAATGAACTAAGGGAGAAATTAGGAATAAGAGGGATCAGTTGTTTACTCGAGAGAAGACTACGTTGGTACGGTCACTTGATGTGCATGAAAGACGACAGCTGTATAAAAAAGGGCAGGGCGATAAAAATAGACGGTAGCCACGGAGTAGGCAGACCCAGAAAATCCTGGGACGACTTGATAAATTCCGACCTCACACACTTACACCTCTCCAAGACAATGTCACTGGACCGAGAACACAGTAATACAGAAGACCCGCCTTGCCTAAGTACAAAGCGAATCCTACAATCAGTAGGCACCTCTAACAAAAATACTCCCCCTTCCCACTACCCCAACCCCATCCACAACACCCCTTTCAATGTAAAGTTATGTTGGTACCACAACATCCAGTCCTAAACAAATGAGGTCGTGTAGTTGTCACGCCAAAAAAAAAACACACAGTCCACGCTGTAATGTGGCCGTGTAGGCAACACGGTAAAAACCTCCCAGTCCACACTGTAAACGTGGTTGGTGTTAGGAAGGGCATCCAGCCGTAGAAAACCCGCCAGACAGTCCTATTCGAGCAAGACAACCAATCTTGCCTCAAGTGGGAAAATTCCCGTCCAAACCCATGCAAGCGTGGAAGATGGACGTTAAACGATGATGATGATGATGATATATATGTATATATATATGGAAAAAATGAAACAAAATTTCATTTCTCACTCTTAGTACGGCAGTTACTTAAATGAAAGTATGTATGCATACGTACATACATATATGTATACAGACATACAGTAGTATGTATATATATATACATACATGTACACATATATATATGTACGTATCGGTTTACCGAACATTTATTATAATGTTCGGTTTGTTTGTAAACAAACAGCCCGAATTAAGCCGTACAGTGTTTAGCAACCATCGTTGCCCCTTTGTTCAACACTGACAAAGGAACGATGTACTAGTTTCAAGCTTATTAGCTATCGTCAGCATCGTATACCTTCCTGCCACACACACACACACACACACACATATATATATATATATATATATATATATATATATATATATATAAATGACGATGATGATGTTGATGAGGATATATATATAGGTATATATATATGTATGTGTATATATATAACGAAGGAGGTGTGGTAAGGAACCAGATGGACCATAACGCACCATATAGGCATCATATAACCATCCTTTTGTACACAGGGAGAAACCATTCTTCATCAGCAGAGAAAGCAGCTCCCTAAACTTCTTCCAACCCGTCCTTATTCTAGATACTATGGCCTTGGAACACCCCTCCCATGCTAATCTGATCACCTAGGTACCGGAAGCTATCCACCACTTCTATAGCACCCACCTGCATTTGAAAAATGTGTCTATCAATGTGACTTCTACTGTCAAATTTCCCTGTACATCTACTGTATACGTATTTCTCCCTACCTGTTAGTTTACCTGCTATCCTACTACATCTTTTCCTTTCATAGCCAGAATTTATTCTCTAGCTCCTCTACTGATTCTGCTATAAGAACCAGATCGTCAGCATAGAGAAGTTTCCATGGGCAGCCAGTCTTAAACTCCTCTGTCATGGCATGGTTGACTATAATGAACAAGAGTGGGCTGAGGACCGAACCCTGATGTACTCCCACTTGTATCTGGAATTCCTCACTAAACTCCATTCCTACCCTCACTTCTCTGACAGCACCTCTGTATAAACCTTGCACTGTCCTCACAAGTCATTCCTCAACACCTAGTTTCCTTAGGGACCATCAGATGACAGATCGGAGTACCCTATCAAAGGCCTTCTCTAGGTCAACAAAAGCTAAGTATAGTGGCTTATTCTTCTCTAAGAACCTCTCTTGTAGTTGTCTCACTAAGAAGAGGGCATTTGTTGTACTTTTCCCAGGCACAAAACCAAACTGTATCTCATCTAGTTTGACCCTTTCTCTAATTAGTTGCGCTAATATCCTTTCTTCCACTTTCTTAACCTGATCCATCAGTTTTATGCCCCTATAATTGCTCCTCTCCAATTGTAGCAATTTATGAGAATACTGCTGCACCAGTCTTTGGGTATGACACCACCATATATAGCTTGATTAATGATGCGTGCAACCAGTTTAGTGCCTAGTCCCCTGATGCCTTCAGCATCTCAACAACTATCCCTGACGGTCCAGCAGCCTTACCATTTTTCATTTCCTTAATTGCCTCTTGGACACTATATTCGTCAATCTCAATAGCTGGTCCCTCTGTCGGATCTACTGGGGGTAATTTCTCTCTCTCCCATTCGTTCTCAACATTCATCAGTCTTCTCTCATATATCATTATCTATAAAAGGCAGATTTTTGTGTCTGTATGTATGTTTCAATTTTATACATTTACACAATTCTAAAAATATTGAATGAATAATTAAGCAGAATGTTTACAAATATTCTAACTTGGGTCATGGGCGAACTTATTGGGTAAAAAATGCCACAATTACGGAAAAATCGATTTATTTCAACAATCGATGATTTCTCCTCTCATATGATATACGTTTCCTATATCTACTCCCTTCATCACCTCCCCTTAAAATTGCTACCTTCTCTTATAAGTGTTTGTGAAAAAGAGAAACATTGAAAAAAAAACATATACACACATATATGTGGGTGCATACACACACATATATGTTGGTATGGTTACGATTGACGTCATAGAAACAGGAACGCGGGAATTTCAATCAATCAACGCATACACAGTTTGAAATATAATGATAAAGAGGGAGAGAGAAACAAACAGACACACTAAAAGACGGATATATGTGTGTGTGTTTGTATTAGCGCGTTCAAATTCCATTTCGAAGCTGACTTTCATTTACTAAACTGTAAGTTTTTCAATCGGCCAATATTTTTCTGTATAAGTAACTTTAACCCTTTATTTTCAACATAAAAATACACACATACATACAAAGACCTGTAAAGTTTTTCTTGGGGCCTTTCTTATCAATCTTTTTACATTCAATTATCAGCCTTATACTTTCAAAGTCAATTTTTATGTTTAAGTAACTTTCACCCTTTATTTTTCGATAAACATTTACTTACTAACATTTGTATCACAACAACAATAACAATATTCATAAACAGACAGTAGACTTTCAAAGTCAATTTTTCTGTAGAAGTAACTTTCACCCTTTCTTTTGGACATAAAATGCCACCTAAAAAGAGAAGTCGCCTCAGTCAACATACCGCGTCAGCAGTGGCGCAAAAGGCTACTATAGCAAACGAGTCCTCTGAGGAAAATGCTTCAAGACTTTCACAGACAGCCTTACGTTCAGCAGAATGTCGAACCGCTGAAAGTTTCCAACAGCGCACCGCACGCCTAGCCAAAATGGCTTCATACCAGGCTTCTTCCAGGGCATCAGAGAGCCGTGAACAAAGGTCGAAGCGCCTGGCTAGAGACGATGCGACTAATGCTACTTCCAGGTCTTTGGAACGTTTAAAACAACGGACGGCTCGCCTTCCTACGAATGCTGCGGCTATGACTACTTCCATGGCTTCTGAAGATGCAGACGGGCGGTCCATTAGCATTGCAAATGTTGCTATTGCTGCCAGACCTTCCCACCAACCACACGACCAATGTTCTACGTTCAAGCGTAACAGTCGACGGCGAGAAGCTGCACGCGGTGTGACGAGCCCCAACAGCCCTTACTGGCACCTACGGGCTTTCAAGTATGAGCAAAACGTTAATTACTCGATGCGCTCTGACATAAATATAGACGAGATGCGCTTCAATTGCCAATTCTGCAATGCTACAAAGTGGGCTGGGGAGCCACCTGCAATGGGCTGCTTAAACGGTAAGGTCACCTTTCCCCCTCTTACGGAACCGCCAAAGCCTTTGAAGGAACTACTGACTGGTTATACCTCAAGGTAAAAAAAAAAAACCCTGATCCCCCCAATAAAAAACGCTCCTGGGGGTACCGGAAAAACTTTTGTAACGAACTTGATTCTCGCTAAGATTCGTCAGGAGAAAAAAGTTGCGTTGTCCGTTGCATCGTCCGGGATCGCTGCTACTTTGCTGCCGGGAGGCAGGACAGCACATTCAACCTTTAAACTCCCTTTGGATTTAGTAAAAACTGAGACACCAACATGCAATATCAGCAAGAGTTCACACAAAGCTCTGGTTCTCAAAAGATGTTGCCTCATTGTTTGGGATGAGTGCACAATAGCACACAAGGGTGCCCTTGAGGCATTGGACAAGGCCCGGAAAGACATTAGGGATTCTACGGCTCCTATGGGTGGCGTAACCCTTCTGCTATCAGGGGATTTTCGGAAAACGCTGCCTGTCATCCCCAAATGGACAAGAGCTGATGAAGTGCGTGCCTGTCTTAAGTCGTCCATTTTGTGGCTCCAGGTGAATAGTTTGTACCTGAGCACAAATATGCGTGCTCATTTGCATGGTGACAACATGTCTGCAGCACAGAACATTTTAGCACTTGGTGAGGGCATGATCCCTGCGGATGACAAGGGCAGCATAGCAATCGACACCCTGTGCAACACTGTGAGCAGCCCTTCTGACCTTTGGGAAGCAGTTTTTCCTAATGTCTCATCTAACTTTAAAAACCGCGATTGGCTCAGCGAAACAGCCATCCTTGCTCCGAAAAATACCATGGTTAATTTTATTAACGAGCAGCTGATTGAGAAGATTCCCGGTAAAGAGCACATCTTCAAATCAGACCCCGACGATATCGTTAATTATCCGGTTGAGTTATTAAATCTCCTTGAGCCCCCAGGGCTCCCACCTCACATTATTAAGCTTAGGGTTGGCTGTCCCATTATGTTAATAAGGAACTTGCGTCCACAAAAGCAGTGCAACGGTACTCGCATAGTCGTCAAGTCACTGACACCCACTTGATTGAGGCCACCATTGTAATGGGGTGCCGAAGAGGGGAGAATGTTTTCATTCCAAGGATGAACCTTTTCCCCTCGGCGTCAGATATCCCGTTCGATTTCCGGCGATCACAATTCCCGGTGAGACCATGTTTTGCCATGTCCATTAACAAGTCACACGGGCAAAGATTGTCGGTGGCGGGCATCCATTTGGGGGAGCCATGCTTCTCCCATGGCCAACTTTATGTTGCCTGTTCCCGCGCAGGCACCAGGAATGGACTTTTTGCTTACTCTCCTCAAGGGATGACACGCAATATCGTCTACAAAGAGGTGCTATAGATGTTGGTGCAGGTGTTGGAGCTATGCCGCCTGGAACACTATTTCCTGGTAGGGTATCCCATGGTGGACAGATCTGACACCCAGCGGCATCAGGGCCACCATCTTGCAACTTTGGTCTACTAAATTCGCTATTGGAAGATTATTAACCCATCATTGATTGACCAAAATACTAATTGGTTCGTAACTTTTAATAACCGGTTCAACTGCTTTATGGACTTAATTGATAAGCTTATTCGCTTTCAAACCACGTTTACCTGTATGTAACTTTTCATAGCAAATGAACAAACCCGAGCAACGCCGGGCTAAACTGCTAGTATATATATATAAATGTGAAGAATCAAAACATAAATATGTTTGATTTTTACACAACACGAAATAGCGCTATAGGGAGCTTTTTTTAATTCTAACTACAAGGAAACAGAAATGGCAAGGGTGATAGAGAGAGAGCAAGAAAACACCTCTGTTCTCTGCCCCTTTACCATTTGCATTTCCTTCGTCTCTCTCTCTCTCTCTCTTTACACCATTCTCACCGAGAACAGACTTGTTTTCTTGCTCTCTCGCTGTTAATAAGGCCCCCTGGGCTTAAATCCAAGTGCCTTTTTTAAAACTTCGTCCTCTCTCTCCCCTCAGTTACTTACTTACATGTGCCATTGTCCTGTGTTTCCTCCTTCTCTCGGTATGCTTTTTCTTTTTTTCTCTCTTTTTTCTTTCTTTCGCTCTCTCTGTTATTGCCCTTTTTCGTCTTTTCTTTCCCTCATAACTTGTTGATAATAACTTATGGGCCCGCTACGGATAGGTGTATTGTCTATAATGTACTGAAACATCTGTGACCCATAGTAAACAACTGATGAAGGGAAATGTCTATCTCTTGTTTGTGTTCCCTTTTCTAACACTATATATATATATATAGAGAGAGAGTGTGAGGGAGGTAAACATCCCACCACGATGCCAAGTGATTTCGGTTTGTGTTCAGCAAGCCTCTTTAAGGGTGAAAAGGCTTGCTGAATACAAACCCAAATTGCTTGATGTCACGGTTGGGATTTTACCTGCTTCTTCCCATGCATAGAGTAATTCCCTGATTTGTGCTCTCCCCGGTCTCAGCACCATAGATTCTTTTTCTCTGTCTCTCTACATATATATGTGTAGAGAGGGGAGTAGCTTTCAGATCTTCTTCTATCCTATCCTTATTCTAGCTATTATGTTCTCAGAGCACCCACCTCAACTCCATTACTAATTAAGTTACCATTTCTATGGATCCGTCCGGTGACTGGAATAGGTTTATATAACTGGTTATCTTCCCCTCAGTTACCCCTGTGTATCTTCTACACACAAAGTCTCCCTTTCCTCTTAGTCTACCCATTATCCCACTACGTCTCATGTGCACCCAAGATTTATATTGTGTACATTGTAAGGAATTTATGCCTACTCCTTTTCTACATATTGAGTAGGGCCACTTTCCTGAGAGAACCAGGGTCCTATCTTCTTTCCTACTTTCCAGCACTTTAGTTTTGGTTAAGTTTACCCTCAGACCTTTTGACTAAAAATTCTGTTTCTATAGTTGGAACTTATTTTCTAAATTTTTGAAGAATTTGGCTATAAAGACCAGATCATCTGCATAAAGAAGTTCCAATGGACAGCCAGTCTTAAACTCCTCTATTATGGCCTGGAAACTATGATAAATAGTAGAAGGCTAAGAACTGAACCTTGATGAACTCCTACTTGTACCTTGAAATCCTCACTAAACTCATTTCCTATTCTCACTTTACTAACAGCTCCTCCGTACATGACTAGCATTACTCTCACCAACCATATTTCTACACTTAATTTCGTTAAAGACCACCAGATAATAGATCAGGGTACTCTGTGAAACAGTTTTTCTTGGACAATGAAAGCTAGGTATAGTGGCTTATTTTTGGCTAAGAACTTCCCTTGTAGTTACCTCAATAAAATGAGGGCGTCTGTAGTACCTTTCCCAGGCATGAAACTAAACTGCATCTCGTCTAATTTGACTCTTTCTCTAATTAGTTGCACTATAATTAAATATATATATACACACACATATATTTTTTTAATGTGTTTTTGGTGAATACGTTCGTATGTGTGCGGGTACATGTGTCGCGCGGGTTTATGTATGTGTGCGCCTGTTTATGTGTACATGCATGTATATGCATGTATAGCAGGTGTTTTCGCGTATGCACGTGTATGTACGTATATAGATGTATGTATGTATATATTTAATTACTTTAATAACCTCTGTCATTTTTGTTCTACTAATTTATTTACATTATTCTTAACTCTGAAGCTAAGAATCATTCGGTTTCCTAAATAGAATATTAGTCTATGACTTCATTTATACCATAAATGTGGTTTTGTTTTTGCGTGTATTTGTTCTCTCGCTCCACATAACGACGTATTATGTTCGCTTTTTTCCGTTCATTGCCAGGGAACGTCTTCACGAACCAAAGTATCGTTTTCCTGTTTTTCTTCGGCTGCAAAGTTTTTCGAAATATTTACTTCTGCGTTCACAGACAGATTTTTTTAGCTTCAGAAGATCCCGTTAAGGGTGAAAGCAGCAATTCTTTGCTTAAACTTTAATCTGTTATTTTAATAAATATTTAAACCCTAGAGGGTTTTTATATATTTGATATATATTTATCCTTATCGAGCCCTCTTTGGATTTTAGTCTTCACATTTATTATTATTACTATATATATATATATGTGTGTGTGTGTGTGTGTGTGTGTGTGTGTGTGTGTGTGTGTGTGTGTGTGTGTGTGTGTTTGTGTGTGCATTGTTTTTTTTTATTGTTGAACATCTATCATTTCCAGTGGTGAGTGTTTTAATTGTTCAAACAACAGAAGAACCTGCCCATTCTAAACTGTTCCTATTCTAAACTGGATACACACTGTTATAATAATATAATAATTAAAAATAAATAAAAGAATAAACAAAACTTACACACACACATATATATAGAATAAAGAAATATATAGAATAAAGAAATACAAAGTTTTGATGATAAAGTCCTTTATTAATAAGGCCGTTATACATATTTCCAGGACGACATTGTCTACACAATTCAGCATAGAAGCTACTGCCATGCTGTCATCAGACAGCATCTTACATAATAAAATTACAATCAAGGAGGTAATCCAAAATTGAACTGACAAAGGGAACGGACAAACAGCGATGTTCATATATGTATATATATATTGTATATATATATGTATATATATATATATGTATATATATATTGTATAAACAAAGTTTCATATTCTTAACATGTATGTGCTACCATTGGTTACAGGGTCCAGTCATGGCCACCATTGTATATCGGAGGAGGCACTTTTAAACTAAATAAGCTCTATTCAACAGATTGAGCACTGTTTTCCTTCATCTTTCATCTATGGATTTCTATATATTCTATGAATATATATATATATTCATAGAATAATGAATGGAAGAACTCAATGCAAAGGACTGTTAAAACAGTAAAATGCCATCAATGACAGCGTTGGGTAAAATTTACCTCAAAGGATAGAAATCAGTAGCTAGAATTGTGTAGGCCTGCAAAAATGATAGAAAGAAAGGAGAAAAGGAAGAAAATAGATGAGAGATCACACAAACCTTTATATACACTCCTCAGCTTTTATACAGACTGTGGTTTTGTAGTTATCAGCTCCCTGAACTTTTTCCATCCCATTTTCACTCTGGCTACTATACTTTCGTCACACCCGCCTCCACTGCTAATTTTGTCTCCCAGGTAACAGAAGCTGTCTTCTGCTTCTACGGAACCTTTCAAGAATTTGATAGAACTTGTTTCCTGTGAGTGTTTGCTACTTATTGCACCTGTGCAATGCCCATATGTAAAACCTACATTCTTTACTAGCCTGCTCATCATCCCGCTATATTTCTTGTGTATCCATAGTTTGCATTTGGGTCAGAGGATGGAATTTCTACCTATCCCTTTCCTACACATTCAGCAGGGCCATTTTCCAGAAAGGATCAATGTCTCGTTTTCCTTACTACATACTAGAACTTTGGTCTTTGCCAAGTTGACTCTAGGATCTTTTGATTCCAGGTTATGCTTCCAAGTCAGAAATCTTTTCTCTAGTTCTGTCATAGATTCAGCTATGAGAGTTTTTGAAGTGCCCACCAAATTACAGAACAGTGGTCCCTGTCAAAGGCTTTCTCCAGGTCAACAAATTACAAGTAGAGGGGTTTACTTTAACTAGGTACTTCTCTTGCAGTTGCTTCACAAGGAAGAGAGCATCTGTGGTACTTTCTACCGGGCACAAATCTTAACTACATCTCATCTAGGTTAATTTGATCTCTAATTAGTTATACAATGACTCATTCTGTAACTTGAACGACCTGGTAGTTTCCTCTGTCTAGTGCATTACCCTTGCTTGTGTAACAATTAATAACGATACTACTACACCAGTCATTGGGTATAGAACTATTTTGCTTTAGTTGGTTTACAATATGGGTAGTAACGGTGTGGCCTACCACCCAGATGCGTTCAGCATCTCAGCAATTATGTTCCTGCCATGCATCTGCCTCATTCATCTGTCTCTCATAATGGCACTTCATGCTGTTGATATGTGAAGGAGACAGGTCTGTAGTTTTTAGCATCTGCTCTGCTTCCTTCTTAATGGATAGGATATATCAGGCCTTATTTTAGCTTTTAGGGTAGTTTACCACTTATAAAAGTGCTTTGAAAAAGGATCTGCAGTGGTTTTGCTAATGTTCGCTTGCATGGTTTTTTGAGGATTACTGGGAAACCATCAGGGTCAGCTGCTGAATTTTGTCTCGTTCATCTATGGCTGATATTACATCTTTCACCTTTATATTTATGTGGTCGATGGCTGCCATTTCTATGTGTAATGCTGCAGTGTTAAAGAACTCATCTGGCTTATGGAAAAGTAGCCCTATCCGTAGTTTACGAAGATGGTCTCTTTTGTAAATTTAAATAAGACCTTAGGGTTCGTCTTTATGTGTTCTATAGTCCTTGCTTTCTTCCCTATTTTTCATGGGAGAGTTTAAATTCATTTTCAATTTCAAACAGTGCCTGCTTCAATGGAATTCCTTTTTGTTCCTTACTTGTGTATGTAGCCGATTTGAGGTCTTTGTTCTCCTTCTCAAAAGATACTCCTGTTTCTAGGAATATTATTTTTTGCCAGTTTCCAGGGTACACTTAAACCATATGGCTTGTATTATTTCCATGAAGTTGTATGTTTACATATTCCATAGATAGACTGTAGGCCCAGTTTCATTTCAGGAGATCCTCCTGAATCCTTTCCCAGTTAAATTTGTGGAAGTTTAGGCAGGATAGAAATCAAGAGCTTCCTGTCAGCTGCTTATCTAAATGCAATTACAGAGATACAAAACAATTAATATTATTAGTTGACTTTGCCTTTCATCCTTACGGGGTCGATAAAATAAAGTACCAGTAATGCACTGGGTATTTGCTGGCCTTGTGCCTAATGTAGAAACAATTATTAGGTTCACACTTAGATAGAAAAGAGAAAAAAAAATAGTTCAATGTTTTGGACTTAAGACCTTTGTCAGGTGAGTACTAGTAGAAAGATTTTAGGAAAAAAAATACAAAATTTAGAAAAGGAGGACATGTGAGTGTGTGTCTGCTGCTATTAATATGTTGTGTATCACCACATATATAGTTGGGAAGGTCCATACATAGTTTGTGAAGGTGTCTAAGTATAGCTGTATAAGCATTGTGTATGAGTGTGATTTATCAGTGTATGTATCAAATATATAAGAACATTGGTGACAAAAAGTATCAATAAAACAATATATACATGCATATATATATATGTATATATATATATACACACACACATATATATATGTGTGTGTATGTGTGTGTGTATGTGTATGAATATATATATAAGTATGAATAAAAGCTGTAATGTATGTTTTAAGACTATGCTTAGTGATGATTTTGACATCTAAATTACTGGTTAATTATGTTAATTAGTAATTTTCTTTGTCAAGTAAAGCCACGCAGTATAAGCACATGTTTGTAGGTAAAATGATATTTTTCTTTTAAAATGTATTTTTTGTTTGCAATGCTTACTTTTAATATAGTATATATAATTATAGCTGAATATAATTTGTATAAATGGAACTCTACAAAATTTAGATTTTAGCCTGTAATTGTATTGAGCTGTTCCATGGTGAAAATACGACTGAAATAGCCTTATTTTAGTCTATATTTACATTATATGTATACATGTATGTATTTATATATATATATATATATATATATATATGTATATATATATATATATATATATATATATATATATATATATATATCACCACCATCGTTTAACTTCTATCTTCCACGCTAGCATGGGTTTAGACGGGAATTGTCCCACTCGAGGCAAGATTGGTCGGGAGACCGTGTCTCGCTCGTATAGAACTGTCTGGCAGGTTTTCTACGGCTGGATGCCCTTCCTAACACCAACCACGTTTACAGTGTGGACTGGGAGGTTTTTACCGTGTTACCTACACAGCCACATTACAGTGTGGACTGTGTGTTGTTTTTGTCGTGACACCTACACGACCTCATTTATTTAGGACTGGATGTTGTAGTACCAACATAACTTTACAGAGAAAGGGTTGTGTTGGTGGGAGTGGGGGTGGAGTGTGTGTGTGGGGGGGGGGGGTAGTGGGATGGAGTATATATTTGGTTAAGAGGTGCCTACTGACTGTAGGTTTCGCTATGTACATAGGTAAGGCGCGTCTTCTGTATTACTGCGTAGCGTCAAAGATCTCGGTCCAGTGATATTGTCTTGAAGAGGTGTAAGTGTGCAAGGTCGCAATTTATCAAGTCGTCCCAGGTTTTTTCTGGGTCTACCTACTCCATAACTTCCATCACTTTTGATCGCCCTGCACTTTTTTATACAGCTGTCGTCTTTCATGCGCATCACGTGACCATACCAACGTAGTAAATAGTAAACAGCAACTAATCCCTCTTATTCCTAATTTATCACTTAGTTCATTTATTCTTTGCCATTCACGTATATTACTATTACACATCCAACGGAGCATGCAAGCTTCGTTCCTCTCCAGTCTGTGCAGGTCCTCTGCACACAATGCCCATGTCTCACTGCCATGCAACATTGCTGTTCGTATGCACGCATCATACAGCCTGCCTTTTATTTTTAGAGAGAAACCTTTAGCGGCCAATAGTGGTATAAGCTCTCTGAACTTTTTCCATCCCGTTCTAACTCTTTTATGTGCCCATAGTTTGTATTTGGGACATAAAATGGAATTTCAGCCTACACCTTTCCTACACATTGAGCATGGCCATTTCCCAGAGGGGAACTGTGCCCTATTTTTCTTTCTACATATAGAACTTTAGTCTTAAACAAGTTAACTTTAAGGCCTTTTGATTCGAGGCCATGCTTCCATGTTTGGAATTTCTTCTCTAGTTCAGCCATCGATTCAGCTATGAGAGTTAAATCATCAGCGTATAGAAGTTCCCATGGGCAGCCGGTCTTGAACTCCTCTGTTATAACCTGAAGGGCAATAATAAATAGGAGGGGGCTAAGGACAGAGCCTAGATGAACACCAACTTTTACGCTAAACTCTTCACTATATTCGTTGTTAATTCTAACCTTGCTGACTGTTTCTTTATACTTGGCTTGTATAGCTCTCACAAGTCATTCATCAACACCTAGTTTTCTAAGAGCCCACCAGATAATGGAGCGGGGGACTCTGTCAAAAGCTTTCTCCAAGTCAACAACAGCTAAGTAGAGGAGTTTACTTTTAGCTAGGTACTTCTCCTGTAGTTGTCGTACAAGGAAAAGAGCGTCTGACACAAACCCAAACTGTATTTCATCTATATCAATTCGCTCTCTGATTAGTTGCGCTATAACTCTTTCTGTGACCTTCACGATCTGGTCAACTAATTTAATGCCTCTGTAGTTTCCCCTATCTAGAGCATCTCCTTTACCCTTGTAGCTGTTAATGATGATGCTGCTACACCAATCATTTGGTATGACCCATTCTGTATGACTTGGTTTACTATCCGTGTGACCATAGTGTGTCCCACCATTCTAGATGCTTTCAGCATTTCAGCAACTATCTCCAAAGGCCCAGCTGCCTTACCGGTTTTCATATTTTTGATTGCCTTACTTATTATACTACCTTCAACTTGCACCACTGGTCCCTCTATTGGATCGATTTGGGGCAGACTATCTTTTTCCCATTTATTCTCCTCATTTAGTAGCCTCTCATAGTGACACTTCCAAGCTACCTTCTTATCAGCATCAGTGATGGCAAGTACTCCATCATCATTAAGGACACACTTCTCCCCGACAATATCACGGTTTTCCTTGACACATTGTCTGTCTTGCAATCCTGAACACCTCACGTTTTTGGTCCTCACGTAGAACATGCTTGAACTTTCTTTCCTCTGCTTCCCTTCTTGCAATGTACACTTGTCTCCTAGCTTCTCTCCTGGCCACTTGATAGTGTTCTCTACTTCCCCCAGCCTGCCATACTTTCCAAGCCTGCTTTTGGGCCTTGATTGATACCTCCAACTTACTGTTCCACCACCACGTTACTCTCCTCCTGCCTATAGGTCTGCTCCAGCCACAGATTTCATCTGTTGCCTTCCATATTCTTCTCCTCAGGGTAGTCCTCCTCTGTTGTCGAGTACGTCTAGTCCTGACTATGAGGTCACTAACTATGAGGCTAAGTTGGGAGGTGCATTCTTCACTGGGGAGGGATTTGGTGTTTACAACAGACACTTTGTCACGTCTTCTGGTAAGGATATAATCTATCTGACTGGCGTGTTCCCCTGATCTTTTGAAGTTTGTGTTACAGATAGATAGGTTATTAGCGTCACAGAATTGCAGGATTCTGAAGCCTTCCTCATTTCTAGTACCAAACCCATAGCCTCCATGGATTCCATCATAGCCGTCACAATGTTGTCCAACATGACCATTTAGGTCGCCAGCAATAATTATGTAGCCACTGTCTGTTATTTGGGAGGTAGTGAGCATTAGCGACTCATAGAATCTGTCTTTTATAATGCCAGGTAGTCCAGATTGGGGTGCGTAAGCGGATATTATTGTCACAATAGTTCTATTTAGGACTACTATTATTTTAATTATTCTGTCGTTCACTCTATTTACGGCAATTACCTTATCTACCCATTTTTCTGCTAACATAATTCCTACTCCACCCAGCCCATTATATTTCCCACCCAGAAAAGTTTATAACATCGTCTTTTACCGACAATGAATCTAGCAGACCCACCCCTCCTTGAAAACAACAAACATCAACTTCCTTACATTCAAGCATCTCTACAACCTCATTTGAGCGACCTTTTAAAGTGCTTACATTCACGGTACCAACTATATATATATATATATATATATATATATATATATATATATATATATATATATATATATATATATATATATATATATATATATATATATATATATACATATACATATATATATATATATGTGTGTGTGTGTGTATACATATATGTATATATATATATATGTGTGTGTGTGTATATATATATAATAAGGAGTTGATGGACCCAGCATATTTATCAATGCCAGTACCGGTTTATCTTAGCGTACTCCATGGGCAATATAAGATACATTCCCAGAGTATACACATAGTTATATGCTTCAATACAACACGCGTAAAACGGGTGCCTATATTGGTTCCCGGACTCGAGTTTCTGTCGCACTAATGCATCAGTAAGGTGCACTGCACCATCTGTCTGCATATATTATGCAACAATGCATAATCGGCTTGTGCGGCTTTATCAGCGGGTATCGCCTAATCAATAACCAATCGATCGACAGAATCTGAACACCAGTCCAAGCCAGTCATGACTTTTTCTGACGACTGACACGGTAAAGCGATTAGCAACTGGCACACAATACGATTCTATCTCTTGACTAGCCACCAATTTACAAATTTGACGTGGTGGCGGGAAGCTAAAGAATCAATCTTTTCGCTCCCTTCAAAAGCACTCAGCCAACGTGTCTCACACACACAATTAAGAGGTGAAAAGATGGCTATTAGAATTAGCAGTTCACATTGATGTATAATATATATATATATTGAAATTTTGTATTTCTAAAGAAATACGGTATGTTTATGGATAAACATTTAGAAAGCCGTAGCCATGCAAAACACCGGGGCTATCACCCTCTGGTGGTGTCCAGCAGAAGCAAGGGGGACAATCGATCATGTATTTCGAACTTAACTGGTCCTCATCAAGATGATCCCTCCACTCTTGTGATTGCTGGACTTGAAGACAGGCGAGAATATATAGTTTTTCTCGTCTGTGTAAATGAAGTGATTAATCTCATTTATATATGAAGCAGTTGGCTTTAGGAATTAGGAATTAGCTTCATGCATACCTGTAAACAGATATGTATTGAAATTTTGTATTTATTATAAGTTGAGCCAACTTATGCAGCTTCATAGACGAGAAAAACCATATATTTTCACATTTTTTTATGTCTTGCAGTCGCAAGAGTGGGAGGGAACCTCCTGATGAGAACCAGTTAAGTTTGAAATGCATAACGATTGTCCCTCTTGCTTCTGCTGGACACCACCAGAGGGCGATAGCACCGGTTTTTGCATAGCTACGGCTTTCTAAATGTGTATGTATAAACATATCGTATTTCTTTAGAAATACGAAATTTCAATACATATCTCTATACAGCTATGCATGAAGCTAATTCCTAATTATATCTATCTAAGGTGGGTGAATATGGCGAAAATGGCCCGGGTGAATGGGCCTATTCTGTATATAAACCTGTAGGTTGAGGAAGATAAACAGAGGGAAGACGGAAACACCTACAAAACGTGTTCCTGGTGTTGAGAGTTGTTCTATCCACGGGATGTAAAACAACCCCGCAGTAGCGTTACGCCCCCCCCCCCCATGGGGATTTCAATTGTTTTATTTTTATATAGTTTATTATTATTTATCATTGTTAAAGATTTTATGTAAAACCCCCGCCGTCACGCCTTGTAATGTTCCATTTTTGTACGCCCCTTTGGCAATGATGCAGAGAGCAGTGACAGAGACTAGCATTTAAAAGAATCCATCATATTTGCATATATGTATATCTATCTATCCCCTTCCACTCTCTCTCTCTATATATATATAGTAATAATAATAAATGTGAAGACTAAAATCCAAAGAGGGCTCAATAAGGATAAATATATATCAAATATATAAGAACCATAGAGCAAATATTTATTAAAATAACAGATTAAAGTTTAAGCAAAGAATCGCTGCTTTCACCCTTAACGGGATCTTCTGAAACTAAAAAACTCAATCTGTGAACGCAGAAGTAAATATTTCAAAAAACGTTGCAACCGAAGGAAGACAGGAAGACGATACTTTGGTTCGTGGAAACGTTCCTGGCAAAGAACAGAAAAAAAAACGAAGATAATACATCATTATTTGGTGCGGTGAAAACAATTACACGCAAAGACAAAACCACGTTTTTTTTTCGTTCATTGCCAGAGAACGTCTCCATGAACCACCTAATAGAACATTAGTCTACGACTTCATTTATACCATAAATGTGGTTTTGTCTTTGCGTGTAATTGTTTTCACTGCACTAAATAATTGTTTCTACTTTAGGCACAAGGCCACCCAGTGCATTACTGGTACTTTATTTTATCGACCCCGTAAGGATGAAAGGCAAAGTCAACCTCGGCGGGATTTGAACTAAGATCGTAAAGGGACGTTACTATGCTGGAAAGCATGGCGTCCGACCCTCTACTGATACTGCCAATCCACCGTATTGTCTTCGTTTTTTTCCCGTTCTTTGCTAGGGAACGTTTCCACGAACCAAAGTATCATCTTCCTGTCTTCTTTCGGTTGCAACGTTTTTTTGAAATATTTACTTCTGCATTCACAGATTTACTTTTTTAGTTTCAGAAGATCCCGTTAAGGGTGAAAGCAGCGATTCTTTGCTTAAACTTTAATCTGTTATTTTAATAAATATATATATATAAGCAAAGAATCGCTGCTTTCACCATTAACTGGGTCTTCTGAAACTAACAAAGTCAATCTGTAAATTACTATCTAGCCAGAAACAGTTGTATATGAACAAGACACGGTCACCCAACCCAACGTGCCTCTAATGGGACAAACCCGTCTAACTCATGCTAGCGTGGAAGATAGACGTTAAATATGATGATGACGACGATGATGATGATATATATATACCATTCATATTACATGGTTTACCAATGGGTGAAACTGGTAATTCCAATTAGTAAATGATGATGCAATAAATTAAAGCACTCAACGTTATGCAGCTCATCCATCATAGATATGGTATCCAGTGGTTAGTGCAGGAACAGAGTCAAATATTCATTAAAAACAACAATAGAAGGCCGGACTGGAAACTTTATAAGTTTAGTTCCACGAAAACACTATACATAATTCAGCTTCATCATCTGAATATAATCCAAGACCTATGCCATTTCATCAGGTGTTAATTGCAGAATTAGTTGTATATAAGATAGAATTATGGTGAACACAAATAGAGAATAGAAAATAGAAAATAAGGACTGATTTTGATTGAGGGATTGCACACCGATTCTGTGTTGTTGTAATGGCAGGTCAACCCTGCCGTTACAATATAGTATGTATATATATACAGGGGATAGCAAGCGAAAAAACAACAACACATTTGGCCATCCCTTGTATCATGCAAAGAAACAATTTTTAAAGGAAGTTTTTAATGTTTTCAAGTTTTTATAGGTTTTTTATGCCATCTGAAGAGCTCAGGCTATCAAAATTGGTAGACCTCAGCAAAATATATAAAATGGAGATTTAAATAAACCTAAATCAACTGTTTATGGCCTCTGATTTTTTTAATACTATACATATATATAGGTATGTATGTGTGTGTGAGTGTGTATATGCGCATGTGTGTGTAGTAAAATATCAGTAGATGTGTAAAAGGAAAACAGTTCTCAGTCTTGTATGAGAGCTAATATATTATATTTATGTTCTCACATGGAACAAAAAGCACTACCTAAGGTTTCAAGATCCAACTTTGAGTATCTCTCCAGATTGTGTATGGCAGTACAGAGTGGAAGAGTGATCAAGTGCTGAATAACTAGGTCCCAAATTTGATAGCTCTTCCATTCTGCACCACCATGCACGATCTTGGGAGATTGAAACTTTAGCTAGCATGTTTTATTCCATGTAAGAACATAAATAGTATGATATAATAATAATTTTATATATATATTCTAGGGCAGGTAAAATTCCTGAGATCGACGGACGAGTTCTCTCCAGCGGTCTTTGTCCCTCATTATCGCCAGTGTATGTCCTTAGGGCATCAACATACGCTAACTTGGTCTTCCTCTTCCAGTGTGTCTATGTAGGGGCTCCCACAGGGCAACTGAGTGCAATGTCAACTCTGGATGTCGGTGAGCATGGTAGAGAATGTTGAGAAGCCAGAGGGGATCACTAATGTAGGAGGGAAGCCGCTAGAATTGGTTGAGGACTTCCTGTATTTGGAAGCAAAGATTGGGAATATGGAAGATGGTGTGGTTGAGAAGAATAACAAAGCCCGGGCGGCGTGCCACAGCTTGAGATCGGTGTGGAAGTCGGACCTTCGTAAAGACCTGAAAATCCGCCTCTTCATTGCTGTAGTGGAGTCTGTGCTGCTGTACGGGTCTGAGACTTGGACACTGACCAATAAACTCACTCAGATGGTGGATGGGTGCTACATGAGAATGCTGAGGATGGCTCTGAACATTAATCAATATACACTGAGGATGAAAAACTCAGAGCTATATGGGAGCCTCCCTAAAATTCAGCTCAAAAGTGACACAGAGGAGACTGAGGTTTTATATATATATATGTATACATATATATAACGAAGGAAGTGTGGTAAGGAACCAGATGGACTATAACGCACCAGAGTACTCAATACTTAGGGTAGTAGAGTGGGTAATAGGAAAATGTTAAACCCCGACGGCAGAGCTCAGTCCAGAAATAGCCGTCGGGGTTTAACATTTTTCTATTACCCACTCTACATATATATATCATCATCATTATCATTTAATGTCCATATATATATATATATATATATATATATATATATATATATATATACACACACATACACATGAATGAATAAGTAAATTCTTCTACATACGCATACACACATAGTGAGACTGAACCCTGAACCACATGATTGCTAAGAAATCGAACTCCTTAACCACACAGCTATGCCTACATCTAATCTAATGGTGTACTGAAATTAATTTCTATTGTATGGCATTGTATGAGTTAGATTTGATACAACAACAATGCCAACAGCAACAACAACAGCAATAACAGCAGCAACAACAACAGCAGCTAGTAAGCCCTAAAAAGATTGCCCAACTCATGTCCATCAACTTGTCAAGCCCTGGCAATGGTTCTAGCTGCCAGTTCCCTCTTAAAATGTCACTTCCTGAAGACTCCTCAATCAAGATTAATCAAAGACCCCCACACACACTTTGAGAATAAACAACCAGAGCCACTAAATCACTTTGACAACCATACATCCATCTCTCTCTCTCTCTCTCTCTCTCTCTCTCTCTCTCTCTCTCTCTCTCTCTCTCTCTCTCTCTCTCTCTCTCTCTTGGCCCTGATGGCTGTCAAAAAAACAGATTTCATTGATTAAATTTACCCCTTTTGTTACTAGATTTCTAATGAAAGACAGGCACTGCCTATGGTTTTTAACCCTTTTGTTACCATATTTCTAATGAAAGACAGATCCTAGCTATGGCTTAAATTGGATACCATATTTTGTTTGCATTTTATAATCATATCATATCATCTTTGACAAATTCTTCAT
>OZ024744.1:48372103-48399603 GCA_964016885.1 Eledone cirrhosa | reverse complement strand
TATATATTGACACTTATAAGCACGCACGCACGCATGAAGACAAAGATACTGGGTTCAAGTAGCTGTCAGTGTAACTGCTTGGCTAAGCATCATATATATATATATATGCACGTATGTATGTGTGTATATATATGCATAATTTATATATATATATATATACACACACACATAGGCAGTAGCACTAAGACTGCATTTAAGCATATACATCCCTATTTTATATATATATATATGTGTGTGTGTGTGTGTGTGCGTGCGCGTGCTTGTGTGTTTGTGAGTGTGTGTGTGTTTGTGTTTGTGTGTGTTTGTGTGTATGTATGCATGCGTGTGATTGTGTGTGTTTGTGTGTTTGTGTGTGTGTGTGGTTCCCAAAATCATCAAGCTAGCAGGAGGGCCAAACTTAAACACACACACGCACACACTGGAAACTACCCACACCACCACACACACATACACACACACACTCTGTAAACTACCTATACCACACACACACACACAGCAAACTACCCACACCTCCACACCGACATACTACACCAATAAAAGTGTCAAATTTGGAAATATATATAGTAAAACAGGGGGGCAGGTATGAAGGGGTAACAGAGAAACAAAAAACATAGGCTCTCCTGGAGAAATAAAAGAATTGTGCTCAAGAAAAGGGGCTTTTTTATTATTATCACATCTCTTGAGGTGTCAGGAGCATAATTATAGGGGCCCAAACACCCCCCTTACTCTCGCTATGTGTTTGTATAAGCCTATGTATCTGTATTATATATATATATCATATATATCTAACTCTCTCTCTCCTCTCTCTCTCTCTTATATATATGTGTGTGTGTGTGTGTGTTTGTATGTATATATATATATATATATACACACATATATATATATATATATATATATATATATATATATATATATATATATACACACACATATATATATATAAACAACAAAGCAAATCAATATAGTACAATGAAGATATATATCAGTTTAATGCTTGATATAGTAGAAAAAGAGTCTTAACATTTTGGACGTCAGTCCTTCATAGAAAGAGAGAATGAAAAATAAAAAAAAAGCAATAGAAAGATAGACTAGAGTGAGTAAAAGAAGAAACAGAAAAAAAAAATTGGGGTGGGAAAGAAAGCACATATTTGTTCAGTTAGCTACTTTGCGGTAAGTCTGTATATATATACCCCTCCTGGGTCTGGCCTTGTTGTGGTGAGGGGGCTTGTGTGTTCTGTAAATCTGAGAGAGCATTACCATCTGGAGCTTTGCTC
The DNA here is from genome assembly GCA_964016885.1 of Eledone cirrhosa. Classification (NCBI taxonomy): domain Eukaryota; kingdom Metazoa; phylum Mollusca; class Cephalopoda; order Octopoda; family Eledonidae; genus Eledone; species Eledone cirrhosa. Next base: position 48,398,329 of record OZ024744.1, on the reverse strand, counting down.
CTGGTATGGCCATCCAAGGCGGGCCGGTCCGTTGGGGAGGTTCCAGACCAATGGTGACCTGTGGTTCATCAGCTTGCTGCCATGATGGAAACCCCATCTTCTGACTATTCTGCGGAGGGCCAACAACCCACCCAGAAAAACCATCAACCTGTTACAAAACCAGACTGTCTATCATCAGAACAGACCCCTGCATGTCCCCCACCAATTGACTCATTACAAAATTCATTTTGTTGCATGGAATATCCTGCCATTCCTTTGCCCTGGGGCAGCCAAACTGGTGTTCTGGGAGCTATACAACAACATCTCACTGGTGGGACTCTGCAAGACATGCTGGACTGACATCAGTCTATTGCTGGAGACCACTGATTCATCTGGAGTGATCCTGAAGACTGGATGTGCCTCTGCGTTATGGCACCGACCATGCCCAAACACATGGGCAAGTCATTCATCAGTTAGAATCCGGTGAGCTGCCATTTGCTGTTTGCCCGGTTTCTCCACTGGCATGGGAAAATGACTATTATTGTTGTCTATGTCACTACAGATGTCGCAGAGGACAAGGTTGACTACTATGACTGTTTCCAACAAGTGTTAGGACAACTCTCACCTCATGATGGACACCAATGCTACCAACTCCTCTTCTGCCTGGTTCCCTCCTATCAAACCATTGCTGATTCAACCCATTGGCACAACATTCACTGATTCATCAACAAATGACAATGGTAATTACTTGCTGCTCTTGTGCCACTACAATAATCTCTGTATCCCCAACACCTGGTTCCACTACAAACTCATCCATCAGTGGACTTAGTACCGTCTGGATGACTACACCCAGAAGGTGATCAACCACATCATCATGTCCTGCTACTGGAGGTTGTCGCCAGCTGCTGAGTTTACAAATGAGCTTAACTTGACCATACCAACCCTCAATTGTTAGCTGTGACACTGAAGCTGAGGTTGCAGGTGGACCCTACCACTAAGTACCAGACATGCCTTAATTCATCCTGTCTCCATGATCCTAACATTGCCATTATATTTGCATGTTTCATTGCCATCATCCTGACTGAAGACAACACCTACAACTGAGATCTTCAAATCAAACATTAAACAATCTGCATGTGACATACTGATAAACTCAAGGCCTCTTCCCAAATGAGCCTGGATTTCGCTGCAGATGCTGGAGATAATTAACAGTCACTATAAGGCTCACATGCATGGCGACATCAATGTGTACCACCGGCACAACTGGATGCGCAACATGGCCATCACAGATGAACAAGAGAAGATATGTGTGGGAGAAGCAGAATACCTGGAGGTAGTGGCAAGGAATAACAACCTCAGCCTGGTGTTCAACACTGAGCACGTGCCAGTCCCTAGATCAAGACAACCCTGGTGAAGGATCCCAATGGCAATGTTATCGCCACAGAAACGACCTGCCTTGAATGCTGAAAGGAGTACATCAGCCTTCTTTATCACCCACCTGTCCCTATTGATCCCTGTTTCATCATCACGGCAGACACATCTGCAACCAGTGACACATCTGGAACCAGCGACACATCTGGAACCAGTGACACATCTGGAACCAGCAACACATCTGGAACCAGCGACACTTGCAGACTAAATCCTGTTACCCTCGATGAAGTATAAACAAGATTGACAAAAAAGTATTCTAACTTCACTTCTATATAAATCTCCCTACGATGGTTTCGTATGGGGTAGAATTATTATTGGAACCACCAATAATTGAAGAATCCACCATACTCTTCAAGGGGTTTTAATTCTTCAAGTAAAAGAAAAATGAAACAAGATATAATACATAGAGTTTCTGAAGCTGAGGCAGCATGGTGATACTCCCATAATTAGAGTTTTTTCTCATTTAATTTTAATATATAATATTGCTTCTCTGAGAGATTTCTTTCATTGAGATGTTTAAGTACTAGAGAATAATTAACATTTAATTAATATTAAAGTGCTCCTTTATTTGTCAAGCTGTACCAGACGGTCTTTAGGCTGCTATTTCTAATGACATTATAAGCCTGTCAAGTAGTTATAATACCTTAGAGATTTGAGAACGTAACACTACACAAGCTATTATTTCACCATGCTGCCTTGGCTTTGGAAACAGTATGTATTATATCTTGTTCCATTTCTCTTAGCTCTTGAATAATTAAACTCTCCTGGAGAATATGGCAGATTCTTCAATTATTGGTGGTTCAAATAATAATTCTTTCCCATACAAAACCATGGTAAGTAGATCTATATATAAGTATATAAGTGAGGTTAGATAGAATTTTTTTTGTCTAACTTGTTTATTACTCCCAGAGTTTTTTCTCATTTAGCGTGGAAAATGGATGCTAATCTATGATGATATAATATTGCATCTCTAAGAGATTTCTTTCATTGATATGGTTAAGTATTATAGACTAATTAACCTTTAATTGATATATATGTAACAAAGCAAGCGTTTGTTTTGAAGATGGTGAGCAGAGTTTGAAATTAGTAAATAGAAGATTTTCCCATATTTTGACTAAATAAAGTTAGCATGAGATAGTGGGGTTGAAAACCCTTTAAAATAGAAAAGGATAAGTATATAGCTCCTGATTTGAATGGAAAAGGGATGGGTGATGTATTGGTGTAATGGTAACGCAGTGGTCTGGATAATCAGAGATATGGGTTTGACTCCTATGTACACCAATACTCATCCTTTTCTATTTAGAGGGTTTTAAACCCCACTATCTCAGGCAAACTTTATTTAGTCAAAATATGGCGAAAACTTCTATTTACTAATTGTATATATATATATATATATATATATATATATATATATATATATATATATATATATATATATCATCATCATCATCATTTTACGTCCGCTTTTCCCTGCCTGCAAGGGTTGGATGGGTCCTATTCAGCACAGCATCTCTCCACTTGTCACGGTCCTTTGTCATCTCCACTGTGAGCTTCAGCGATCTGAGGTCTGCTCTCACCAGCTCCGCCCATGTTTTTTGTGGTCTACCTCTACCATGTCTTCCTTCAACTGGCATTTCCTGGCACTTTTTCACCCATCGGTCATCCTCCATGCAAATCACATGTCAATACCATCACAGTCTCCTCTCTCGCACACTACAATCTATCCCTCTCAGACAGTTTCTCTCTCAACACATCCATGCTCGGTTATTCACGCACATTGACATTGCACATCCAACGGAGCATGTTTGCCTCATTTCTCTCCAGCCATCACATATCCTCTGCAGTTGCTGCCCATGTCACACTACCATGCAGCATCGCACTCCTCACACAGACATCATATAACCAGCCTTTCGTATGCAGGGAGAAACCCTTCTTCGTCAGCAGAGGAAGCAGCTCCCTAAACTTCTTACAACCCGTCCTTATTCTAGATCCTATCGCCTCAGAACACCCCTCTCCCATGCTAATCTGATTCCCTAGGTACTGGAAGCTATCAACCCCCTCAATAGCACACACCTGCATTTGAAAATGTGTCTATCAATGCGACTTCTACTGTCTAATTTCCCTGTACATCTACTGCATATGTATTTCTCCCTACCTGTTAGTTTGCCTGCTATCCCACTACATCTCTTGTATACCCAAGATCTGCATTGTGTGTATTCTATAGATTTATGCCAGTTCCTTTTCTGCATATCGAACATGGCTATTTCCCCGACGGAATCAGAGTTTTGTCCTTTCTCTTTTCTACTCATCAACACTTTTGTCTTAGCTAGGTTCACGCTCAGTCCTCTTGATTCCAACTGCTGTTTCCATAGCCAGAATTTATTCTCTAGCTTAAACTCCTCTGTTATGGCTTGGCGGACTATAATGAACAAGAGCGGGCTGATGACCGAACCCTGATGTACTCCTACTTGTATCTGGAATTCCTCACTAAACTCCATTCCTACCCTCACTTTACTGACAGCACCTCTGTACAAATTTTGCACTGTCCTCACAAGCCATTCCTCAACACCTAGTTTCCTTTGGGACCACCAGATGACATATTGGGGTACCCTATCAAAAGCCTTCTCTAGGTCAACAAAAGCTAAGTATAGTGGCTTATTCTTCTCTAAGAACCTCTCTTGTAGTTGTCTCACCAAGAAGAGGGCATTTGTTGTACTTTTCCCAGGCACAAAACCAAACTGCATCTCATCTAGTTTGACCATTTCTCTAATTACTTGTGCTAATATCCTTTCTGCCACTTTCATAACCTGATCCCTTAGTTTTATACCCCTATAATTGCTCCTCTCCAGAGCATCCCCTTTACCTTTGTAGCAATTTATGAGAATACTGCTGCACCAGTCTTTGGGTATGACACCACCATATATAGTTTGATTGATGATGGGTTCAACCAGTTTAGTGCCTACGTCCCCTGATGCCTTCAGCATTTCAGCAACTAGCCCCGACGGTCCAGCGGCCTTACCATTTTTCATTTCCTTAATCGCCTCTTGGACCCTATATTCGTCAGTCTCAATAGCTGGTCCCTCTGTTGGATCTACTGATGGTAATTTCTCTCTCTCCCATTCGTTCTCCACATTCATCAGTCTCTCATAATGGCATTTCCAGGCCTCCAGTTTCTGATCATTCGTGACACTAAGTACACCAGCATCATTCCGGACATATTTATCTTTCCGTCGCAGAACATTGGCAAACCTCCTACTCTCAGCCTCCTTACGTACTAAATACACCTGACGTCTAGCTTCGATCTTAGCGGTTTTATATCCTTCCCTACTCCCACTCTTTTTCCAAGCCTTCCATGCTAGTCTTTTGTCTCTAATGGCCCTATCTACCGTGCTGTTCCACCACCAGGTCACTCTCTGTCTGGTTGGAGCTCTGCTCCAGCCACAGGTTTCATCAGTAGCCTGCAGTAAATTGTCACGTAAGAAATTCCAGTTATTATCTATGTTATGCGACTCTAAATCGTCTTCTTTTTCATCATACACATCTTGAAGGGCTTTCCTAAATTTGCATTTTAATGAAAGGTCTTTTAGCTTCCAGACCTTTCTTCTCCACACTTGTATGTCTCATTCCGTCTCTTGCTTACTGAGATATCACTAACGACTAACCTATGCTGTGTGGTACATTCTTCCCCAGGGTATGCCTTGGTATTTGACACCATCTGCCTGTCCCGCTGCCTAATTAGTAAGAAGTCAATCTGGCTTATGTGCTCGCCTGATTTGTAGGTTATTAGGTGATTGGTAGGTTTCTGGAAGTTAGTGTTGCAAATGGTTAGTGCACTTGCATCACAAAATTCAAGAAGTCTCACTCCTTCTTCATTTCTTGAGCCGTAAGCATGCCCACCATGTACCCCAGTATAACCATCCTGGAGCTGTCCAACATGTCAATTGAAGTCTCCTGCTAGCATAACGATGTCTCTGTCCTCTGTCATTGAGGTTGTTTGTAAAAGTTGCTCATAAAAGTAGTCTTTCTTTTTTTTAGCTAGGCCTGCTTGGGGAGCATAGGTAGAGATGATTGTCAGCAGTCTCTTGCCTACAACTAATCTAAGCTTAATTATTCTAATATTAACTCAAACTACCTCTATTGTCTTATTGATCCATCTCTCAGCCAGTAAAATGCCCACCCCACCTAACCCATCATCCTTACCTACCCAGAAACGTTTATAACTAAGATGTTTGCCTGTGATTAGTCTCGCAGAGGCACCTCTCCATCTCATCTCTTGCACGCAACACACATCCAGATGCCTTCTCTCCAGCATCTCTGCTATTTCACCAGATCTACCTGTTAGAGTGCCAACATTAAGTGCTGCAACACTGAGATGAGACGTCTTCATATTCTTGTTCCTTTCCCTGTAGTGTGATTGCTTGAAGACGGTCGGAGGGTTTTCGCACATGGCCGCACCGGCCACCCCACTACCGTGCGCAGCCCTAACATGGTTAGTGTTATTGCTGTTTATGCAGTTATTGAGATATATATTTGTTGTTGTGCTCATAATTGTTTTGGCATTGATACACTGGTTGGATGCCCTTTCTAACACCAGTGCCACTTTACAGCATGGACTGGGTGCTTTTATTCGTGCCACCAGCACTAGAGAGGATGTCTTACTGGACTAATGGGCCATCTCTACCCCTCCATTTTACAGCATGGTCATAACAATAATAATAATAATAATTGTTTCTACTTTAGGCACAAGGCCAGCAATTACCCAGTGCATTACTGGTACTTTATTTTATCGACCCCGTAAGGATGAAAGGCAAAGTCAACCTCGGCGGGATTTGAACTCAGTTCGTAAAGGGACGTAACACGCTGGAAAGCATGGCGTCCGACCCTCTACCGATACTGCCAATCCACCGCCCTCTCTGTAATAATAATAATAATAATAATAATAATAGCACTATTAATAATTCTTAACTATTAATAATTATTAATTAATGCTATCGTACAATGCCTGTGCGTGAAGAATATTTTTAAAGTGAGGAAAGACTGTGCACTGAGCCAATCCCATTCTCTGAGCGACAGTAACTATAACCTGAAAAGAAGAAAAGATCAACATCATCGGTAACTACTGAGCCGCAGGTTTTATGTCGGAGTTAACCCAGTTTCCTGAGATGCCTTCTCCTAGAAGAATGCTCTGACAATGGCTAGCGGTCCTTCACTCCCAGTGGTTTAACTGTGCGATTGGGTTTCCAGCCTGATTATTTCTATGTCCCCACACAAAAAAAAAAAAAAATTATATAACGAAGGAAGTGAGGTAAGGAACCAGGTGGACCATAATGCACCAGAGTACTTGATACTTTGGGTAGTAGAGTGGGTAATAGGAAAAGAGTCAGAACCCCAACAGCAGAGCTCAAGCCGTTTCGACTACTATATCTGGAATATATATATATATATATATATATATATATATAGGCAAAATGTATTAGGTAGACTTTGTATGTATCAGATGTACAAGGATAGTTGGTAGTAATAGCATTAGTGAAATCCCAGAAAGGATCCATAGAAGTAGCTGATAGATTCTGCTATGTAGGTAACCGAATTAGCAGTAAAGGAGATTGCTCTGAGAGCATAGTAGCCTGAATAAGAATGGGATGGAGAAGGTTCAAGACTTCTCTTGACAATCATCAGGCTTCTCTCTCTTAATAGAAGGCCAACTGTAAAATGCCTGTGTGTGATGCTACATGGTAGTGAGACATGAGCAGTAGCTGCAGATGGTATACAAAGGCTGGAGAGAAATGAAATAAGTATGCCTTGATGGATGTATAATGTTAATGTGCAAGAACAACGAAGTATGGGCGAAATGAAAGAAAAACTGGGTAGAAAAAGAATCAGATGTAGTGTGCAGTAGGGATGACTGAACTGGTATGGACATGTGATGCATATGGATGTTGATCACTGGGAGAAGAAGTTCCAGGAAATCCCAGTAGAAGGTAGTCACAAGTAGAGGAAGACCAAGAAAGACCTGAGAGAAAGTGGTGAAAGCTATTCCCAAATCTCTAACTCTTACAGAGAGGATGAAGTGGAGTGGAGCTATGCTAGAAAAAACCTATCCAACCCATGCAAGCCTGGAAAAATTGTCATAAAATGATGATAGTGATGATGCACATACACACATGCGTGCACACACGCACACACACACACACACACACATACATACCAATCTACAAAAGATGGATGCCCCACCATCCAACCCATGCCAATGTGGAAGGCCAGACATGCCCCGCCTTTTACAACAACAAAATGCTTGATGAGGTTTAAGAAGGGCATCCAGTGTATGAACTAGACATGGTTTCCAGCTTAGTCTCAGAGAATGAGACTCTGGGTAGATGTCTAACAATGATAATCTACTCTCCTACACACCCTTGATATGTATCAGCAGAGTATAAAAAAATGAGAGTGAAATATCAGTTTAACCCTTTAGCATTCACATTATTCTATATTTACTATTATATTTTCATGGTAAAGGCTTTACCTCACATAATATCTCACATAATATCGAATCTATGAGATTTTGAAAGTATTTAGTTTGAGAACAATACCTTAACATCAGTTTGAGCGACCGGTTACAGCCAGTTTCAACAGAAGGAGGTAGAGAATTCGGGCCGGTTTTGGCCGGTTTGAACACTAAAGGGTTAAAAGATTTTTAATTGCATTCTCATGTGACACATGTTTTGCAGTTGAACAGCTCAAAGATACTTTCAGTTACTTTCAGTCTATGTAGCATAGTCTCATGACTCTGGTTTGGTTAACTCATCAGATACTTACACAAACTCACACAACACAGAGATGTGCAGTCAAAGTTCATGTTCTCTCGGCTCCCAAATAATGGGTGGTGGGGCTGGAATAAGCAGGGTGTGGAATAAGTGGGGGTGTTGGAAGACTCTTTAGTTGTGTGAAAGGCATGACAGCCTATAAAGTGATGGTTTTCTACATGATAATTGCACTCATTACATGCTGTAAGGTGGTTGGTGATAGGAAGGGTATCCAGTCATAGAAAATATGCCAAGCAAGGGGTCAGAAAGATTCTTCAGTTGTGCCAAAGAGATGATAATTCCCCTAGTGTTGGTGCCATGATAAAATTCTCTCATACTTTGGGCACTGATCCCACCAGGAGGTCAGAAGCTGTGACAACATGTCCAACCTTTGCTATCAGGTAGCACATACATTAAACATAATGATCATGATTATTCTTAAATATGTATGTTTGCTTGTATGTATATGTATATCTGTATATGTATATATATGTGTGTATGTGTGTGTGTGTGTGTACAAGCTGAAACTGCTAGGCATCGCATTTGGGTTTTTACCTACTCTAACTGTCTCTCACTCACTCTGTATATATATCATCTTCAGCATTTTACATCTGCTTTTCCTTTTTCAAATTATAATAGAGACATCATATCCATGTGTGTATCATAAGAAGCGACTAAATGGGCTGGTGTCAGGAAGCACAAACAGTTGTATAGCATTACCTCAAAAAGTCCCGTCCAAACCATGCCAGCATGGAAAAATTGCTGTAAAAACGGCGATGAGAATGATGATGTATTATCATCATCATCATCTAACATCTGAAATATAGATAGTTATATATATGTGTATCACTAATACTACATGCCTACTTACATCCATATATACACACATTTTTACTCAAGCAAATCTTATTCTACACCCACCACACACCACACAACATAGACACACCCACTACTAAAATATATATTTCTTTGCCTTGTGGTTTTAAACTACATAATGAATGAACACACATTAATAATAACAGACCCACCTCTACTTAATTTAATGTCTTTTTATCATTGAAAAATCTCCGCACATCGGAAAATATACAGGAAGACATTCTACATTAAGATTAAAATCTTAAAATCCTATATTGAGGCATATATAGAAGTATGTTTATGTATGAGAAACATATACAAGTCTTGCTGTGGGTATTTTAAGCCAAGATCAAATCATGTCTACACATATATATATATACACACACACATATATATATATATGAGTTCCAGATTCAATCGGGGGTAACCACAGTAAGTAAGGTACTCAATATATTAGTAGAGTATATACAACAAATTTAATATAGAAATAGCTTCTACAGGACTAGAACTGTTTCATGTGAAGGAAATAATACATATATATATATATATATATATATATATATATATATATATGAAAAAGTATGACCCCGACGGCAGAGCTCAAGCCGTTTCGACAGCTATTTCTGGACTGAGCTCTGCCATCGGGGTCATACCTTTTCCTATTACCAACTCTACTACCCCAAGTATTGAGTACTCTGGTGCATTATGGTCCTTCTGGTTCCTTACGATAATTCCTTTGTTATATATTTATATATATATATATATATATATACACATATATATAATGTATACATGGATTCAGACTTGTATACAAGGATTCAGACTTCTAGAATTCTGCGCCGCTAATGACATGTCGATATGTAACACAAACTTTAAAAAACCCGACAACCACCTGATCACCTATAGATCAGGGGAGCACTCTAGTCAGATAGATTTTATCCTCATCAGAGGACGTGACAGATGGACGGTTGTAAACACAAAAGCCTTCCCTAGTGAGGAATGTACATCCCAACATAGCTTAGTTGTCAGCGACCTCACAGTCAGAACTAGACGAACCTGGAAACAGATGCCAACCTGGAGAAGAAAGATCTGGAAGCTGAAAGACCCCTCAACCAGTAACAGATTTAAAGATATTTTACTCAACGCCTACGACAGTAAAGAAGAACAGATAGAGACATTCAATGTAGAAGAGAACTGGGAGTTCCTAAAACATAACTTACTAGAGGCGACGGATGAGGTCTGTGGCTGGAGTAAGACCTCAAGCAGGAGGAGAGTGACTTGGTGGTGGAACAATAAGGTAGATGAGGCAGTTAAGGCCAAGAGACAGGCATGGAAAGAATAGAAGAACGGGGGGAGCAGGGTACATTACATAGAGACCAAGAGGGAAGCTAGTCGACAAGTATACTTAGCTAGGAGGGAAGCAGAGGATAGAAAATTCAAGCATGTTTTGCAATGTGAGGACCAGAAACAGGAGGTGTTCAAGATTGTGAAGCAGTGTGTCAGAGAGAGTTGTGATGTCATTGGAGAAAAGTGTATCCGGAATGATAAAGGTGAGCTTGCCCTCACAAGTGCTGAGAAGAAAGATGCATGGAAGAGTCATTATGATAGATTACTAAATGAGGAGAATGCATGGGAAGAAGAAACCCTACCCCAAGTAGACTCTATAGAGGGGCCAGCAGTACAAGTCAGCAGCAATGTAGTAAGTAAGGCAATCAAAGATACGAAGATGGGGAAGGCAACCGGTCCATCGGGTATAGCTGCCGAGATGCTGAAGGCATCTGGGTCTGTAGGTCACACTATAATCACACGTATTGTTAACCAGGTAATACTAGAAGGTGTCATACCAAAAGATTGGTGCAGTAGTATCATTGTCAACTGCTACAAAGGTAAAGGTGATGCACTAGATAGAGGAAACTATAGAGGTATAAAGCTGATGGACCAGGTCATGAAAGTAACAGAAAGAGTTATAGCACAGTTGATTAGGGACCGGGTGAAAATAGACGAGTTGCAATTTGGGTTTGTACCAGGAAGAGGCACCACTGATGCCCTCTTCCTTGTGAGGCAGCTACAGGAAAAGTACCTAGCTAAAAGTAAGCCACTCTACTTGGCATTTGTCGACCTTGAGAAAGCCTTTGACTGGAGTTCCACGTGCTGTAATCTGGTGGGCTCTTAGAAAACTAGGAGTAGATGAATGGCTTGTGAAAGCGGTACAAGCCATGTATAGGGGAGCAGTCAGCAAAGTTAGGATTAGCAATGAGTATAGAGAGGAATTTAGCATACAGGTTGGGGTCCACCAGGGCTCTGTTCTTAGCCCCCTCCTGTTCATCATAGTCCTGCAGGCAATAATGGAGGAGTTAAAAACCGGATGCCCATGGGAACTCCTGTATGCTGATGACCTCGCACTTATAGCTGAATCTATGGTAGAACTAGAGAAGGAATTCCAAACTTGGAAGCAGGGTCTAGAAAGAAAGGGTCTCAAAGTCAACATGACAAAGACTAAGGTCCTTGTAAGTAGACGAGAAAACAGAACCCAGATCCCCTCAGGGAAATGGCCTTGCTCAGTATGTAGGAAGGTGTAGGTAGGAACTCCATTCTCTGCCCCAAATGCAAACAGTGGGTACACAAGAGATATAGCGGGATCTCAGGAAGCTTAATTAAGAATGTAGGCTTCACATGCAGCAGCTGTGCTGGGACAGCAAGCAGCAAACAGCCACAGGAAACAAGTACCACCAATCTTTGGGAGGGCTCTGTAGAAACAGTAGACAGCTTCTGCTACCTAGGTGACCGAATTAGCAGCGGAGGTGGGTGTTCAGAAAGTACAATAACTAGGGTAAGAACGGGATGGAAGAAGTTTAGGGAACTACTACCACTGCTAGCTGCAAAAGGCTTCTCCCTCAGAATGAAGGGCAGACTGTATGATGCGTGTATCCGAACAGCGATGTTGCATGGTAGTGAGACCTGGGCGCTGAAGGTGGAAGACTTAAGTAGATTAGAGAGAAACGAAGCCTGCATGCTCCGATGGATGTGTAACAGTAATATACGTGAACGACAAAGCATAAATGAATTGAGAGAGAGACTGAGCATAAGAGGAATCAAATGCTGTGTGCAGGAGAGGCGGTTGCGCTGGTATGGACATGTGATGTGTATGAAGGATGACAGCTGCATAAAAAGGTGCAGAGCACTAGAAGTCGATGGAAACCGCGGAGTGGGAGACCCAAGATGATCTGGGATGAGGTGATAAAAGCCGACCTTACCCAATTACACCTCTCAAAGGCAATGACACACGACCGTGACCTCTGGCGTCACGCAGTAATACAGAGTACCCGACCTCCCATGGGTACAAGACGAAGCTGAAGCATATAGACAATATGCCCCCACACCCTCCCACTGCAAAGTGGTCGTGAAGGTGCCACGGCAAAAAAGCACCCAGCCCACACTGTAAAGTGGACGTGTAGGCACCACGAAAAAGCACCCAGCACTCACTGTAAATGAGGTTGGTGTTAGGAAGGGCATCCAGCTGTAGAAATCAAGCCAAATCAGTTCCTGTATGAGCAAGGCATGGTCAGCCGACCAGACACTGCCCACAACAGGACAACCCATCTAACCCATGCTAGCGTGGAAGAACGGACGTAAAACGGTGATGATGATGATGATGATGATGATACATGAAGTATATACAATATGTTTATGTATCGTAAACATACATAAGTCTTAATGTGGTTATATTGAACTGTGATCATAATTACCTCAATAGTCATGTGAGAACACCAAATAATATAGTATTACTCTAGTATTTCAGGATTGTTAATCTATCATCAGGGACATTAATTCACTCAGTGCTGGCTGACACACTTGGTATTAAGGATCAGAATTTTTTATGTCTGGTGCTGAGTAGAGTATGTATATATATATGTGTGTGTGAAGGCACATGGATTAGTGGTTAGAGCATTGGGCTTGTAATCATGAGGTTGTGAGTTTGATTCTCGAACCAGGTGATGTGTTGTGCCCTTAAGCAAGATACTATCACGCTGTTCCTATTTCTCAGCTTTAGAAATGTGTTGCGACGTCACTGGTGTTGAGTTGTCTCGACCACTGCCTTTCCCTTGGACAACATCGGTGGCGTGGAGAGGGGAGGCTGGTATGTGTAGGTGACTCCAGGTCTTCCACTAACAAACCTTGCCCAGGATTGTGCCTTGGAGGGAATATTTTCCAGGTGCATAACCATGGTCATCAGTGCCCGATATATATATATATATCAATTTTAAAGTTATTTGTCTCTAATATATTCAGCCATCTCAATGAAAAGATAAATTATCAACTCAGAGAAGCAATGAAACATATTAATCTTAAGCCAAAATCTTTATTGGTGGTATAAAAGTTAGACAAACTAAAATAAGTCAGTTTCACTCATATAATATCCTCAACTGCAGTTTCTGGAATGAAGAAACAATATTAATTATTTTAATATTCTTTGGAAGTAGAGAAAATATTGAATAGATAGCATACAAACCATGTCATTGTCATAACAGGATGGAGTGTCCTACAGCTTGTGTCATTGAACTACTAAATGGACATATATCCCTCTATATATTAGGACATTACAACAGGCTTTTAATGATACTAGAAATAGTACTTATATCATATATATATATGAGAAAAATTGAATATAAGTATAATCAAAGAGTGTGCAAGAGAGAAAACTTTGTTGTTATGGACATGTGAAGCATAAGGATGATAGATACTAGAGGAAAAAGTGGCATGTGGTGTCAGTAGGAAAAAGCTGCAATAGAGGAAGACTGAGAAAGACCTGGGCAGAAGTAGTTTGAGCTGATCTCAAAATGATGAACCTCACAGAAGAGATAACAAAAAGAATGTTAACGGTAGAGGTGGAAAGGATCTATCTAGCAAATGTAATCATGGAAGTGTAGATGTAAAATGATGATGATGATGTATATTATATACATATGGTAATTTTTTTTTTGTAAATATCAGAAGGTGGGAGAATACTGAATATGCAATGAGAGTGGTATATAATATATATATATATATCATTATCATCAATACTATTTTATATCCACTTTTCTATGCTTTGTATCAGTTGGTCAGGTCTTTTTTAGCACAGCTTGCCTCCACTCATCATGATCCTTTGTCATCTCTGTGAGATTTAGCAATTTGAGGTTAGCTCTTACAACCTCCGCCAAAATTTTCCTCAGTTTTCCTCTACTGTGGGTTTCCTCCACTGGGATTTTTTGCACTTCTTCAGCCATTGATTATTATCCTTCATGTGCATCACATGTCCATATCAACATAGGCTTCTCTCCTGCACACTACAACTAATTCTTCCTATATCTAGCTTTTCTCTCAGTTCACCCAGGCTTTGTTGTTCACTCAAATTAATGTTATACATCCACCAGAGCCTGCTTGCTTCATTTCTCTCTAGACTTTTCATATCCTCTGTGTTCATTGCCCATATCTTACTGACATGCAGCATTGGGCAATACACACAGGCATCATGTTGCCATTCTTTCTTTCATAGTGAGAAACCTTTCATTGTCAACAGAAGTAGTAGATCCCTGAATTTTTTCTTTCCTATTGTTATTCTTGTTACTATGCTCAGAGTAACCTCCTCTACTTCAAATTAGATCACCAAGGTAGCAGTAGCTATCAGCTACTTCTATGGATTGTTCCTGGTATTGGCAAAAGTTTTTCAACAGATTTTTTTTTACCATGGAAAATAATCAAACAATTTAGGCATTTTACTATAAAATCATAGTATAGGAAAGAAGTGGACAGCATTACCCGTGGAGCTTGAACTTACAGTTGCCCTACACCAAATAGTGCTACCATTACATTAAATCAAAGTGGCCACTTACCCATTACTTTTAAGTCTACAGACAAGTGGGGACACACACAAACACACGCACACTCACACATATATATGTATTTGTGTCTGTGTAATATAAAATAAGTAACATTTCATTGTTCTAACTGATTATATGTTCTATAGGTTGTTTGTTTTTTTTTGTTTTTTTGTACAAGATATCTAAATTGTTGTACCAAGAACGATATCCTGTGAGTTCCCATTGTTTCAGAAATGTTAGCACCTTTACATTGAAGGGTTATTGGTCACCAAGTCAGTATATATTTTTATATATACCATATCTTCATTATATATATATATATATATATATATATATGTATATATCACTACATACAAAATGGCATTCTGCCTACAATTGTTTCCTTAGTTAAAGCATAAAGACCCGTATCCTCTGACAATTACCATTTCCAATGACAAACATATGCATGTATGAGTGTATATATATGTATTGTATACCCTTGCTAGCAGGGAAAGCCAATGTTAAAACCACAATGATGATGATATGTATGTATAAATGTATAAATATATATATGTGCATGTGTATGTATACACACATATAGGCACACACACATGTATATATATATGTATATATATATATGTATGTATATATATATATATATATATATATATATATATATATATACATATATGTATGTATAAATATGTATGTATATATATATGAAAGCTTTTTTTTCACGACACGCCATCATCGACACAGACGATGACTTGGCTCAGTCGCCGGCAATCACATTGGATGCCAAGCTCTGGCCAGTTCACCACCCTCGACTCCTTTGTCGATACTTGCCGGCATACTGTGAATCGGTTCCATTTCCACCACCATTCTTGTCACTCCAACATCACGCAAACTGAGCTCTCCGCTCTTCGCAACCTTCGGCGTCGCAATGACATTGTCATCAAACCTGCTGACAAAGGTGGTGCTGTGGTGGTTTGGAGCGCTGACCTCTATAGGGCTGAGGCTCTCCACCAGCTTCTCAATACCCTTTTTTACCGCCCCTTTATCCTTCGACTCCACTCCTGGCTATCAACAACTCGTGTCCTCCACCATCCATGAGCTCATCTCCTCCTCTCATATACCCCTCACAGCCACCAACCTTATTGAACGCACCCCTCGCACACCCACCATCTACTTCCTCCCCAAAATACACAAAAAAAATAATCCTGACCGTCCTATCGTTTCTGCCTGCAACTGCCCCACCAAGATAATTTCTGAATATTTAGACACCATCCTCGCCCTGTTGGTCGGCAATCTCCCCTCTCACATACACGATACAAATCCTGCCCTTAGACTCTTCAACTCTTTCTTCTTCCCTGCTGGTCCCTCCTGCCTTCTCTTTACCGTGGACATCACTTCTCTCTATACCGTCATCTCTCATGATGACGGCCTCTGCGCTCTCCAACATTTTTTAGATTTACGCCCTACCCCTTATCCCAGCACTACCACTCTTCTCCATCTGGCTGAGCTTGTTCTCACCCTCAATGGATTTTCTTTTCGGGTGAATTTTATCAGCAGGTCTCTGGGGTAGCGTTGGGAACCAGAATGGGTCCAAACTATGCCAACTTGTTTGTTGACTACATCGAAGCCCAGATCTTCTCCCAGTACGCTGGACCGACTCCTTAGCTATACGGTCATTATATTGACGGCTGTATCGACACCACCTCACGAGAACAACTTGACTGTTTTCTTTCTTTTGTCCAATCTTTCTATCCTGCTCTCAATTTCACCGCCTCCGTCTCCGATTCTTCTGTCGCTTTTCTAGATATCTCTCTATCTATTAATTACTCTCACCACACCCTCTCTACAGACTCCCAATCTTACCTCGACTTCACCTCCTCCCATCCAACCCACACCAAACACTCCATACCCTATTCCCAATTCCTTCGTCTTCATCGACTCTGTAGCCAAGACGACAATTTCGAAACCCATTCCCTTTGCATGGCTTACTGCTTCATCCAGCATGGATATCCCCCCACCCTGATCCAAGCTGCTCTCACCCGCGCCCGTGAAACAGACCGCACCACAGCCCTTTCACCTCACCCCCCACCCTCCCAACACCTGTGTTCCTTTCCCTCTCACCTACCACCCCATCACCCTACCACTCTGGCAACATGTCCTCCGTTCCTTCTGTATCCTCTCTTCTGAGCCCCGTCACTTCTCACTTTTTTCCAAACCTACCCATTACTACTTTTAAGCGCGCCTGCAACCTCTGCGACCTCCTGGTTTGCTGTTCTTTTTCGTCCTCTCCCACGACTCCACCCGGCTCTCATCCTTGTTCCCGTTCCCGCTGCAACACTTGTCCCTTTATTTCCACCCTCACAACTTTTACAGGCCCTAACGAGTCTTTCTGTAGCCGCCATTCCTTCTCCTGCACATCCACCCACGTCTATGCCCTCCGGTGTTCCCTTTGTAGGTCTTTATATATCGGACAAATGGGATGCCATATGGTGGACCATTTTGCCGAGCATTTGAGGGACATCAGACTCAGTTTGGATACTCCTGTCGCCCATCATTTCTGTTCTCCTGGTCATTCTTCCCTACATGTTTGTCCTGGGTGTCTTTTTACATCATGGATCACAGGCCTCACGCACCAGGACTGAACAAAGTCTGATTCACCATCTTGGGTCCTATTCCTTTCTTGGACTCAACTCACCTCCCCAATTTCTCTAATACCCCGTCCATTATCACACCCCTAGATTCCTATCGCTTTCTCTTGATCATTAGCAGCTTCTCTTACAACTAATACATGCTGATACACACCCTTATATTAACATACTTTTGCTCATAGCTTCGTACTTAGATGCACACACACTCTTTTACTCACATATACACACACATTTCTTCTTAGCTTCGTACGGACCTATAATAACACACACACACACACACACACACACACACACACACAAACACATGCTTACGCACGTGCTCAAGTATAGCTCTTTTTACAAAACAATTTTTTTCCATTTCAGGTCAACGCGCTCCGTCATCCACTATTCTAAAAAATAAATCATACACAAAAAGCCAGCACCAACAGTTTTGCAAGAGATGTCAACATGACTGGACCTGTTATTTTTATCTCAAGACATTTTTCCAATTCCCTCCCACCCGTCCCCTCAATTTATCTTATTTCTCATTCTTTCTTCTGATGAAGGACTAGCGTCTGAAACGTTAAGACCCTCTTCCTACTATTTCAAGCATTAACCTACTATATATCTTCCATATACTGTACCAATTGTGTTGTTATTTCTGTTTACCTTTTACATATATATATTAAGCACATGGCTTAATGGTTAGAGCATTGGCCTTGCAATCGAAAGGTTGTGAGTTCAATTCTCAGACCGGGTGATGTGTTGTTTCCTTGAGCAAGACACTTTATTTCACATTGCTCCAGTTTACTCTGCTGTAGAAATGAGATGATAGGGACTGCGGTCCCTATCATTCCACTGCAAAGTGGTCGTGGAGGTGCCACGGCAAAAAAGCACCCATCACTCACTGTAAATGAGGTTGGTGTTAGGAAGGGCATCCAGCTGTAGAAATCAAGCCAGAATCAGTTCCCGTCCCACCCTTGCTAGCAGGGAAAAGCAGACGTAAAATGAAATGATGATGAATGATGATAATATATATATATATATATATATATATATATATATAATATATATATATGTATATATATGTATGTATATATGTGTATATATATATATATATGTATATATATATATGTATATATATATTACACAAAATATTACGCCTAGAGTATGTTTTTAGGGCTCTCTACAAATCCCCTCTACCATGTGTCACTCATAAAATTGTAATAAATTTGATTTATGTCCCTCTTGGTGGGTATATACACCTGGTAATGTCTGTATACAGCTATATATGGGTGTATATAGATGGTTATGGGTGTTTAAGCTAAGAAATATGTGTTGGAGAACTTGTCATTCCTGATCCCCCCCCTCTCATCATATACATGTGTGTGTGTATATATATATGTGTGTGTGTGTATACATATATGTATGTATATATGTATATATATATATAAATATATACATAGATTTATTTATATATATACATATATATATGTATATATATATATACACATACATATACACATATAGGGTGGGTGTGCACACACACAATGAGACATATGCAAGCAGACACACACTCACTCTCACACACACACATAAACAACAGACACACGCATACACATAGAGGGATGAGCGGCTCCTTAAAAAATAACCACACCCCAACACCCTGCCAATAGACCCCTGCAGGCATATCTATCCATTAGTATAATACCTCAAAAATAGGGACCCACTTCATTTAAGTCTTCTCCCCTAAATTAACTGTCATGTTAAATAATTTCAAGAGGTTTTGTATAAAGGGCTTTTGTATAAAGACCCTTTATATAGATGAAGTTATGTCAGGCCTTTAAAATATATAATGTGATTGCTTTGAGCCGATGAGCACTAAATGTTTGATTGGGCTAGTATTGGCATCATCATATATAAATTTGTGTGTGTGTGTGTGTGTGTGTGTGTGTGTATATATATATATATATATGGAGGCACATGGCTTAGTGGTTAGAGCATTGTCCTTGCAATCGAAAGGTTGTGAGTTCAATTCTCAGACAGGGTGATGTGTTGTTTCCTTGAGCAAGACACTTTATTTCACATTGCTCCAGTTTACTCAGCTGTAGAAATGAAATGATAGGGACTGGGGTTCCTATCACTCCACTGCAAAGTGGTCGTGGAGGTGCCATGGCAAAAAAGCACCCACCACTCACTGTAAATGAGGTTAGTGTTAGGAAGGGCATGTAGAAATCAAGCCAGAATCAGTTCCAGTCCCACCCTTGCAAGCATGGGAAAGCGGACGTAAAATGATAGAATAGAAGAGAGTATATATATCTATATGTTTGTATGTATATATGTACAAATATATATATACATATATATATATTTGTGTATATATATCATCATCATCATTTCATTTTACGTCCGCTTTATCCCTGCTTGCAAGGGTGGGACTGGAACTGATTCTGGCTTGATTTCTACAGCTGGATGCCCTTCCTAACACCAACCTCATTTACAGTGAGTGCTGGGTGCTTTTTTGCCATGGCACCTCCACGACCACTTTGCAGTGGAATGATAGGGACCCCAGTCCCTATCATTTCATTTCTACAGCTGAGTAAACTGGAGCAATATGAAATAAAGTGTCTTGCTCAAGGAAACAACACATCACCCGGTCTGAGAATTGAACTCACAACCTTTTGATTGCAAGGCCAATGCTCTAACCACTAAGCCATGTGCCTCCATATATATATAAATATATATATATACATATATATATATATATGTATATATATATATTTATATATGTATATATATATTTATATATGTATATATTTATATATGCATATTTCCGTAGAAAAGTTAATATATATAATTTTACCAACCCTATATATATTAGCGAATTTTGTAAAAAAAATTTATATCCAAAGTTGGCAGTTCATTCAGGTTCGAAGGACATGTAATATACAAAATTAGCTGAAATTTACATTTTCATCTCTGAAATATGTTCGTTTCGCTGGGGAAATTATTACTTACATAGTGAAACACACATTCGACAGGTGAAAATGTTGTGAATTTAATCAATCTAGTATATATATATGTTATTAAATTCAGCACTGCAATACGTGTCCTAGTGTTTTCTCTACCATATGTCTTCATTGTCTTATTGAATTTAATAATATATTAAAACTCGTCCCATGGTCTGAGCTCTACACCGTTTATGACAAATTTATTACTACACTATATATATATATATATATACACATTTATTTATTTATTCACCTGGGATGAGGTGATAAAAGCCGACCTTACCCAATTACACCTCTCAAAGACAATGACACACGGCCGTGACTTCTGGCGTCACGCAGTAATACAGAGTACCCGACCTCCCATGGGTACAAGCTGAAGCATATAGACAATATGCCCCCACACCCCCCACCGCAAGGTGGTCGTGGAGGTGCCACGGCAAAAAAGCACCCAGCCCACACTGTAAAGAGGACATGTAGGCGCCACGAAAAAGCACCCAGCACTCACTGTAAATGAGGTTGGTGTTAGGAAGGGCATCCAGCTGTAAAAATCAAGCCAGATCAGTTCCTGTATGAGCAAGGTGATGATGATGATGATGATATGGTGGCTGCCAACTCGTTTTCGAGTATGGCCACTACTTAATATCGATGTAGGAGAACCCCTACCGATGCACTGAACGAGTGTGACTTTTTAGCCCAGTCAGTGACTTGAAAACTCTGGTACAAACACTACACCTGTGACAATTATTGACACATAGTGCTGGGCCCATGGTACCATGTGACGACAAGTGCAGAGAGATCTCCAGATATAAAACAATGCCTGTGCCGTGAACCTTTTATAGTGAGCAAAGGCACTGCACAAAGCCAGTCCCACTCTCTTGACCAAGATGATGTTTACCAAAAAGAAGAACAAGTCAACATCATTGGATACCATCAGAGTTGCAGGTGTTATATCAGAGTTTTCCTTCTCCTAAAATTCTGCCTTGACAAAGGCTAAGGGGTCATCTCTCCTGGTGATTTTGGATGGCCATTGACTCTTAAGAGCTCCTTTGCATTTTGACAGGTTTTGTTTTTAGTCCTGCAGGATGTCCAAAGTCACCCTCCTCACCAAGAAACCTTGGTGGGGTTGCCAGTTTAGTCGCCAACAACCCAAACATGAGACAGGTTGTACTGGGATACATGTTACCAGTAGCACCAACTGGTGGCCTGACATACATATACATACATATACATACATATACATACATATATACATACTTACCTGTCATATGTATATATATATATATATATATCATCATCATCATCAACAACACCATTTAATGTTCATTTATTTACTCTAGTATGGGTTGTTCCTTTGTGTGATAAGTCAGATTATTTGATTTTGTCTTGCTCATACAACTGGATGCCCTTCCTAATGTCAACCACATTTACAATATATACTGGGTACTTTTTGTCATGACACCTACACGATCACTTTACAGTGTAAGCCAGGCACTGTAGAAGGTGCATACTAAATGTAAGCTTCAACCTGTGTATGGAAGAAGGTGGGTCTTCTATATTACTGCATGTCATTGCCTTTGAGAGATGCCATTGTGCATGATTACATTTTATCACCTCATCCAAGTCCTTCCTAGGTCTTCCTATTCCCTAGCTTCCATCAACTTTGATCCTTCAGCACCTTTTTATACAGTTCTCATCTTTCAGACGCATCACATGTCCATACCAACACTGTCTCCTCTGTAGCACACTGCATCTGATCCCTTTTATGTCCAATTTCTCTGTCAGTTCATTTATGCTTTGCCATTCATGTATATTACTATTAAAATCCATGCCAACTTCATTTCTTACTAATCTTTGCAGGTCCTCTGCACACAGCACTCAGTCCTTGTTACTATGTAACATTGCTGTTCATATATATTTGGCCTTTATACAAGCTGGCCTTCATTTTGAGGAAAAATCCTTTTAGCAAGAAATGGTAGTAGCTCCCTAAACTTTTTCCATCCCGTTCTCACTCTGGCTACTGTACCTTTGGAACACCCACCTTCACTGCCGATGTGGTCACCCAGGTAGCAGAAGCTATCTACTGCTTCTACAGAACCCTCCAAGAATTTGATAAAGCTTGTTTCCTGTGGATGCTTACTGCTTACTGCTCCTGTGCAATGGTTACATGCATAACCTACATTTTTAGCTAACCTACCTGAGATCCCACTACATCTGTTGCATACCCATAGTTTGTATTTTGGACAGCAGATGGAATTTCTATCTACGCCTTTCCTGCACACTGAGCATGGTCATTTCCTTGAGGCAATCAGGGTCTTGTTTTCCTTTCTACTTACTAGGACCTTTAGTTTTTGTCAGGTTAACTTTAAGACCCTTTGATTCTAGGAATGCTTCCAGATTTGGAATTTCTTTTCTAATTCTGCCATAGATTCAGCAATAAGTGTAAGATCATCCATGTACAGAAGTTCCCAAGAGTAGCTGGTCTTAAACTCCTCTGCTATAGCCTGCAAAACGATAATAAACAGTTGAGTACTAAGAACAGAGCCCTGGTGGACACCCACCTGCATGCTAAATTCTTCACTATATCATTCTTAATCCTGACTTTGCAGACTGCTCCTCTATATATGGCTTGTACAATCTTAACAAGCCTCTCATCTACTCCTAGCTTTCTTAGAGCCCACCAGATTATGTCATGGAGGATTCTGTCAATCATTTTCCAGGTCAACAAATGCCAATATATAATAATAATAATAATAATAATAATAATAATAATAATAATAATAATGTTTTCTTTATTAACCACAAGGGTTTACATAAAGTAGACATTAAGGACAGTACAGGACAATACAGGACGGTACAAAAGGGCATTTCTGCGTGTAAAAAAAACAGAGGTTGAAATAAAATAACAAAGAAAAATTCCCCAATAGGGGGGAGACTTCCAAACACACGCACTGGTGCGTGTGTTTCTTATTGGCAACATGACCCTCCCAAAGTATAACAATATCGGTCTCAACACACGTTTTCAGATAAAGAATCTTGCTAAACAAATTCAGAAACGATATATATATATATATATATATATATATATATATATATATATATATATACATGGAAAGTTATATTTAAATTGTTGGGTTACAACGAGTAAATATTTATAACTGATATAAAAGCACTCAACAAGTATTTGGAGTATATTTACGATATTAAATAAATGGAAACTATATTTATAAAACCATATTTATTTCATTATATATATTTCAGGGATATCATATTAACAATATGTTATGCCTTCTTCAGACAAAATACAATATAGGCAGTTTTATAAATAAATAGATTTGACATACCTTTCAACATCGACTTGCATTTGAAAAGTTGAATTGGCAGTCTGCTATATATATATATAGTCTGCTATATATATATTATTTCTGAAGACGGCGTATATATGTGTTTGGTATGTATATTTAATCTTGATAATTTGTATAATTTTGTATAATTTTGTACATAGATCTGTTGAATATGCATACCAATTATAACACATATATATCCTAGAAACGATCGTTAAATAATGAACTTTTTTTGTTTAATATAAGGAATTGTTTGTTCATTATTTGTTTAATATTTTATCTTGACTCTGTATACCGTTTATCTTTCACCGAAAGTCGTTTTTCATTGCATCTCTTCTTTCCATGATATCCGGAATACATTGAGTTCTTCATACGGATTGGACACTACCGTAAACTCTTGGTAGATTTATCTACATATATATATATATATATATATATATAAATATACATATATATATACATATATATATATATATATATATATATATATATATATATATATATATATATATATACACATATACATACATACGCACATATACATATATACACATATACACACACGTCCATACACATACATACACACTTAAACATTCATATACATAAACAAATACACACATACATACATATATACATGCATTCAATGAACTATGTTATATATGTGGAAAAAGCAGATAGGTAAGTACTTACATAACCATAATGCCCTGAGGCTGGTCGAGATGGGGGTAGGGGTAAGGTGGAATGGAGGTGGAGAGGATATTTTTATTTTTTTATTTTTTAGCCATCTGGCATCAACACTGGCTTAAGAAATTTGAAAGTTGCAAAGTTTTTGTGCATGCAATTCGGGCAGTGTTCAGAGAGTTTGTTCAGTGTCGGGACCTTGGCAAATAGTATCTAGTAGCTCTCTGAAATACAAAGGTCGCAGCACTTGTGTCGTCCCTTGTATGAAAGCGCTTTCTGGAGTATTTTCCATTTAAGGTCCTCATCAGTTGTCTACTGGGGGTCTCGGATATTTCCATGCTTTAAAGACAAGATATCTACCGCCTAGAGCGTCAATAACAGGATAAGTGACTGGGAAAACGGAGGAGTGAGGGAAGGAAAACAAAAGGGAAGAAAAGAGAAAACAGCGAAAAAAACCCAACAAACCGAGCCATGTGCGAGCAATTTAAGGTAAGAAAATCCAAGACCACACGATGAGAGAACTTAAGTTCAAGACTGTGTGGGCAAGAGAAAAGACACACGTCTGGCCCCAGCAGTTGTAAGTGAGAAAAGGACTACTAAATACAGCTTTAAAGAATTAGCTTTTAAAGAATTTCTTTAAACCCATCAACCAATGACCTCCACCGATCCCAATCCCCACCCTCTCCTACCACCAGAAAAGATATAATTACCACCATATTTACTTGGACAGTCAGCTTCCTGATGACTTCTCACGAATGAAACAGTTCTAGTCCTGTAGAAGCTTTTTTATATTAAACATATATATGCACTAAAAAAAAGCGCACACACTCCTCTACATTTACCTTCACAGCTGTACACACACACACACTCACTCCCTTATATACATATACATTTGCTCACAGCTTCGTACTTACAAGTACACACACACCCCTTTACTTACATATACACGCACATATCCTCTTAGCTTTGTACGGACGTATAATAACACACATACACACACACGTATACGCACGCGCACATGTATAGCTCTATATACAACACTGTTTTCTTCCTTCTCAGATAGACGCGCTCCATCATCCACTTTTCAAAAAAAGTATATCATACACAAAACGCCAACACCAACAGTTTTCCAAGAGAAGGCAACATGAACGGATCTGTTACTTTTCTCTAAAATAATTTTTTTCCGCCCCACCCGTCCCTTCAATTTTTCCAATTTCTCATTCTTTCTTTTGATGAAGGACTAGCGTCTGAAACGTTAAGAATCTTTCCTGCTATTTCATGTGTTAAACTAATATATTCCTTCCATATACTGCACCGTTTGTTTTGTTATTTTTGTTATTTCTGTTTACCTTTTACACGCACAGGCACGCAGACACACACACACACACACACACGCACACACACACACTCACTCACACACACACACACACACACACACACACACACACACACACATATATATTTATACACACACACACATACATATATATATAACGAAGGAAGTGTGGTAAGGAACCAGGTGGACCATAACGCACCAGAGTACTCGATACTTAGGGTAGTAGAGTGTGTAATAGAAAAAGAGCCAGGACCCCGACGGCTGAGCTCAAGGTCGTTTCGACAGCTAGATTCGAACATTCGAATCT
>OZ024744.1:48349603-48364603 GCA_964016885.1 Eledone cirrhosa | reverse complement strand
CATCATCACCGTTTTACATCCGTTCTTCCACGCTAACATGGGTTGTCCTGTTGTGGGCAGTGTCTGGTCGGCTGACCTTGTCTTGCTCATACAGGAACTGATTCTGGCTTGATTTCTACAGCTGGATGCCCTTCCTAACACCAACCTCATTTACAGTGAGTGCTGGGTGCTTTTTTTCTGTGGCACCTACACGTCCACTTTTCAGTGTGGGCTGGGTGCTTTTTTGTCGTGGCACCTCCATGTCTACTTTGCAGTGGGAGGGTGTGGGCGGCATATTGTCTATATGCTTCAGCTTCGGCTTGTACCCATGGGGGGTCGGGTCTTCTGTATTACTGCGTGACGCCAGAGGTCACAGTCATGTGTCAGGTGTAATTGTGTAAGGTCGACTTTTATCACCTCATCCCAGGTCTTCTTGGGTCTCCCCACTCTGCAGTTTCCATTGACTTCTAGTGCTCTGCACCTTTTTTATGCAGCTGTCATCCTTCATACGCATCACATGTCCATACCAATGCAACCGCCTCTCCTGCATGCAGCATTTGATTCCTTTTATTCTCAGTCTCTCTCTCAATTCATTTATGCTTTGCCGTTCGCGTATATTACTATTACACATCCATTGGAGCATGCAGGCTTCGTTTCTTTCTAATCTGCACAAGTCTTCCACAGACAGGGCCTAGATCTCACTACCATGTAACATTGCTGTTCATATACACGCATCATACAGTCTGCCTTTCATTTTGAGGGAAAAGCCTTTTTCAGCTAACAGTGGCAGTAGTTCCCTGAACTTCTTCCATCCCGTTCTTACCCTAGTTATTGTACTTTCCGAACACCCACCTCCGCTGCTAATTCAGTCACCTAGGTAGCAGAAGCTGTCTACTGTTTCTACAGAGCCCTCCCAGAGTTTGGTGGTACTTGTTTCCTGTGGCTATTTGCTGCTTGCTGTCGCAGCACAGCTGCTACATGTGAAGCCTACATTCTTAGTTAAGCTTCCTGAGATCCCGCTACATCTCTTGTGTACCCATTGTTTGCATTTGGGGCAGAGAATGGAGTTCCTACCTACACCTTTCCTACATACTGAGCAAGGCCATTTCCCTGAGGGATCTGGTTTCTGTTTTCTCATCTACTTACAAGGACCTTAGTCTTTGTCATGTTGACTTTGAGACCCTTTCTTTCTAGTCCCTGCTTCCAAGTTTGGAATTTCTTCTCTAGTTCTACCATAGATTCAGCTATAAGTGCGAGGTCATCTGCATACAGGAGTTCCCATGGGCATCCGGTCTTAAACTCCTCCGTTATTGCCTGCAGGATTATGATGAACAGGAGAGGGCTAAGAACAGAGCCCTGGTGGACACTGACCTGTATGCTAAATTCCTCGCTATGCTCATTACTAATCCTAACTTTGCTGACTGCTCCCCTATACATGGCTTGTACCGCTTTCACAAGCCATTCATCTACTCCTAGTTTTCTAAGAGCCCACCAGATTATATCACGGGGAACTCTGTCGAAGGCTTTTTCCAGATCGACGAATGCCAGATAGAGTGGCTTTCTTTTAGCTAGGTACTTTTCCTGTAAATGCCTCACAAGGAAGAGGGCATCAGTGGTGCCTCTTCCTGGCAAAAACCCAAATTGCATATCATCAAGTTTCACCCGGTCCCTAATTAACTGTGCTATAACTCTTTCTGTTACTTTCATGACCTGGTCCATCAGCTTTATACCTCTATTGTTTCCTTATACCTCTATAGTTATATATATATATAGATAAGAGCTGAGTTTGAAACCATTAATATAGTGAAGCAATCTCTTAGTGAGTTTGTACAAGTGCAAATTAGTTATATATATATATATATATATATATATATATATATATATATATATTGTGCTATTTATGTTCACTTTTATATGCTTGCATGAGTTGGACAACTCTATTCCTGTTGTAGTCCTTTGTCTTCTCTGTAAGGCTCAGGGTTTTGAGAATTACTCTCACCACTTTTGCCTAGGTCTCTCTTGGTTTTCTTCTTCCGCAGTTTCCTTCCACCGGGAACTCCTGTCACTTCTTCATCCATACATGACATAACCATACCACTAGCACAGTTTTCTCTTCTGTACACAACATGTTTTATCTCTTTTATCCAGTTTCTCTCAGCTCATCCATGCTTCACTGTTCATCTAAATTTAGTTCACATATCTTCTGAAGCAAGTATCCATTGAATTCTCTGCCCATGTTTCACTTACATGCAGCATTGCATTTCACACTCATGCATCATACAGCTACCCCTTCATTCATTTAAAGAAACCTTTTGTTGTTAAGGGCAAGTGTACATAGCCATGGGTTAACTCATGCTTAGGAAGAGAAAATGGGCAAATATAAACTGTATGGAATGCTGTCAGGTGGTCTGTACCTGTCATGTTGAAACTGCCTGAGAATTATGTTAAGCATATATGTGCCTGTGGAATGCTCAGACACTTGTACTTTAATTTCAAGAGCAGGCTGTTCTGTTAATCGAAAAACTAGAACACTAATTCAGATGGACATTTCATATATATATATATATATATATATATATATATATATATATATATATATATATATATATATATATATAAGAAGTGGTTACACAACAGTTAGTTCACCATACTGAGAACAATTGTTTCACCTTAGTGGATCCTCATGTCGTAATGGACCTTCTACCTAACTTATCCCATGGACTGAGTGCTCTACCACTATGGATATTACCTTCCAGTGTTCTACCCCTATGTATATATATATATATATATATATATATATCATCATCATCATCATCATCATCAACGTTTAACGTCCGTGTTCCACGCTTGCATGGGTTTGGACGGGGGTAGTCCCACTTATATATATATAATATAAAAATGGCTTCTACAAGACTAGAACTGTTTGATTTGAATGAAACAGTTCTATTCCTGTAGAAGTAATTTCTATATTATATATATATATACTCTGCTACATATTGATACCTTACTTACTGTGGTTACCGTCGATTGAACCTGGGATACACACACACACACACACACACACATAGACACATACACACACACACACACATATATATATATGTGTGTGTGTTATTTCATAGAAACTTCATAATTTGAAGGCTGTTGTCTGATGATTTCCATCATCCCTATACCAGTAATTGTTGCAAGTCAGTTGTTGTTTTGCCAAGAGTGTTGGGTCAGGGTTTAGAAATTCATCTGTGATTTTTTTATTTTTCCTTGTAAAGACTGGATGTGGTCTATGGATAACGCTTGCTTGAGTTCATCAATAACTTTGGTTTTTTCTAGATATATTATTGACAGTCTTACTGTGTATGCCATACCTTGATACTGTGTTGACTGAGTTTGTAGATAACTTTAGTTTGTTCTAGATGTATCTATGTTGAAGTTAAGACAATTGACAGTCTTAGTTATATATATATATATGTCATACAGTCTTAGTTAAATGTCATACCTTGATACTGTGTTGACTGAGTTTGTAGATAACTTTAGTTTGTTCTAGATGTATCTATGTTGAAGTTAAGACAATTGACAGTCTTAGTTATATATATATATATGTCATACAGTCTTAGTTAAATGTCATACCTTGATACTGTGTTGACTGAGTTTTTAGACAACTTTGGTTTGTTCTAGATGTATCTATGTTGAAGTTAAGACAATTGACAGTCTTAGTTATATATATATATATGTCATACAGTCTTAGTTAAATGTCATACCTTGATACTGTGTTGACTGAGTTTTTAGACAACTTTGGTTTGTTCTAGATGTATCTATGTTGAAGTTAAGACAATTGACAGTCTTAGTTATATATATATATATGTCATACAGTCTTAGTTAAATGACATACCTTGATACTGTGTTGACTGAGTTTGTAGACAACTTTAGTTTGTTCTAGATGTATCTATGTTGAAGTTAAGACAATTGACAGTCTTAGTTAAATATTATGTATATAATTTAGTCTTAGTATGTATGTCATACCTTGATACTGTGTTGACTGAGTTTACAGTTGACAAGTCTCTGGTATAAAGATCCCTTTGTGGGATCAACTGTTTTTACATTTAATTACATTCCTGGATAACTTTTGATTGGGGTATATATATTTACCTTTAAGTTTAGGTGACTGATGGTTTTATACACACAAACACACACACACACATACATGCCTGCGTGCGTGTGGGTGTGTATCTTTCATTAGAGAAATGGTAAGGAAAGGGTTATTAACCCTAAACTCTCATCACCACCACCACAAGTGGCAGGTATTACCCCCACCGTACATCTACTGAAGCTCCTTGAGAAAACTAATTGTTTAGGGGGTCCCAGTAATTTCATGCTATTTGAACATTTTAGTGGGTCCTCTCCCCTAGCCCTGAGGGGGGTCGGGCCTCCTCTCACTACCTGCCTTGCCCTGCAGGGTGGGGGCATCCTTTCCCCCATGCCTGACATACATTTATATATATATATATATACGTGTTTGTGTGTATGTGTGCCTGTGTGTATATATATATATATATATATACATATATATATTCATATATATATATATATATGCATGTATATATATATATATATATATATATATATATATATATATATATATATATATATATATATATATATATATCAGCTGTTGTTTTAGGAGGTTAGGTTGGGAGAATGTTTTGTTTTAGATGTATAATACACATACCCACGTGTGTGTGTATGCGTGCGTGAGTTTATATATATATATATATATGTATATTCATATACATATATATGTGTGTGTATACACACACACACACACACACACATTTATGACACTAATGTATAAAAAAGCTGGCACGTCTTTAACCCATAAAGATAAATATAGAAAAACCCGTTAATATGCATACATTACAAACATACATATATATATGTACAGACATACATATATACATATATACATACATAGATATATACATGTATGAATATGTATGTATGTATGTATGTGTGTGTTTATATATCTATGTGTATTTATGTATTTATATAAATACGCATGTATGAATGAATGTATGTATGTGTGTACACATGAATTGCACACACACACACATAAACATACACAATATTTATTTTAGTACACCACGAGTTATCTCCCTTGGAAAATTTTCTCCATAAAGAATATACGCGTGCAATATATACAAGTTATGTGCTGATGTGTTGTTTGTATGTTTGTCTGTACATATATATATATATATTCTTCGCCGCTCGCTTATTCCTGAGAGGTGGGAGTAGAGTCCTCAAGTATTCCTTCCAGTGAGTCCTGTCAGAAGCAACCAACTCCAATTGATCCTGTTGGATCCCCAAGCAAGGACAGCCGAGCTCATGGATGTTCTCCAACCATCTTGATCAGGGTCTACCATTGGGTCTATTGCCAGCTGGTTTTACCTGCGATCGTTTCCTGATACATTCTCATCAAATGTCTGAAACATCGAAGCTCTGTGTGTGTGTGTGTGTGTGTGTATATAACATACATACACACACATACACACATTATATTGTGTTTTTATTGGCAGGATGACCCTCATAATATATAACAATGCACACTCGCATAAACACACACAC
The DNA here is from genome assembly GCA_964016885.1 of Eledone cirrhosa. Classification (NCBI taxonomy): domain Eukaryota; kingdom Metazoa; phylum Mollusca; class Cephalopoda; order Octopoda; family Eledonidae; genus Eledone; species Eledone cirrhosa. The sequence continues at coordinate 48,359,008 of OZ024744.1, read as the reverse complement.
AGATATTATATACATGTATACACATATATATGCATGTACATATACATATATACATACATACACACACACACACACATATATATATATATATATATATGTATATATATGTATATATATATGTATATATATATATATATCATCGATGATGTTACATACACACACACACACACACATATATATATATACACACACACATAATATATAATATATATGTATGTATATGTGTTTCTGTACACGTGTTAGTCTGTGTCTGATCATCATAAGTGTTTTTCCCCAAAAAGATTACTAAAATAATTACCAGATGGTGAAAAAAATAAAAACGAAAGACGAATCGATATAACCTGCTAAACCAAGGCTGTGCTCCAGTATGGCCGCAATTTCATGATTGAAATCAGTAATAGAGTAAAAGCATTCATACACTCAAATATAATACACATCATGAAAAAGAACCTGATACTGCACTAGTTTGGGGTTTAACCCTTTAGCATTTAAACCGCCTATATCCGGCAAGAATTCTCTCACCTCTTTCTGTTCAAACCGACAGTAACTGGCCACTCATACTGATGTTAAGGTATTGTTCGCAAAATAAATAATATCGAATCTCATAGCATGGGTTGTAAATGTGCTGCCCCCAAAACCCGTGAGGTATATGGGGTGGATTTAGAATATTTTCAAGGACAATCTTGTCATTCTGTTATCTGTATATATATAAAATTAAGTATGTATGTCTGTGTATTACCTATAGGGGCCTACATCTTACGACCGATTTTCATGAAACTTTACTACAGGCTCATAGATTAGTCATCGAGGAGTGTTTTCTATATATCAGCGTATCGTTTTTTTTTTTTTTATTCCGGAGTCATTCTGAAGATAAAAATCGATAGCGGGGTCACCTTTTTAGAGGTATCGAAAATAAGCTCCCACATTTTACCACCGATTTCGATCAAATTTTAAAGCAAAATAGAATTTATCATTGCACATCCTGTAATAGCTTTATATTTTGCATTTGTTGTTCAGGGACGGCGTGGCAGCCGCTTAAATATTAAAAAATACCACTTTTAGACTCAAATTTCCACTTTTTCGGCTCTACCTCCCACATTAATCAACCTACTATGTTCAAATTTTACACTACGCTAGATCTGATTATTTCACGTCTTTTGGGATTTTTTGTTCAGGAACGGCGTGGCAGCCTCTTAAATATTCGAAAACACCACCTTTTCGCTCAAATTTCCGCCTTTACGGCTCTAGTTCCCACATTTTTCAACCGATTTCATTCAAATTCGAAACTTCGGCTCCACCCCACACACAAATCAATTTATTTGGTTTAACTTTTATACTACGATAGAACCTATCATTAGCTCCCACATTTTTCAACCGATTTCGTTCAAATTCGAAACTTCGGCTCCACCTCACACATAAATCAATTTATTTGGTTCAACTTTTATACTACGATAGAACCTACCATTGCACATCTTATAGATGGTCAAAGGCAAAACGATGGCCACTGACTTCGTCTGAGCTTTTAGTTGTGTATTTGAGACTTCATCGGTTTCCAATCAAGTAGCGTGAGGAAATTTGGCTTAGTGTTAGAGGTCATTACCTCCCTCCCCCAGCATGCCTCTTCGTCAGTCACCCGTGTTTCTCAGTGATAGAGGTCATCATCACCCTCCCCCGCATGGCCTGTGTGTGGCCATAGATGAGTAATCGAGAAGCAGTCGTTAAGATCAACACCTTTTCATCAAAGCAGATATTATTTTACCTACCCAGGCAACGCTGGGTACTGCTGCTTATATATATATATATATATATATATATATAGCGGCGATGAATTAGTTTTGCGAGGTTTTTTATATGAAATCGTGTGTCGAAACAGATATTGTTATATTTGGGGAGGGTCATATTTGCGTAATATTGCCAGAATTAATAACAGAATGTACAGAGGGTACTTGCAGAAACACGACAACAACATACATAGGTGAGACAGCTCGTAGCATAGGTGAAAGGATAGACCAACACTGGGGGGAACTAAAAGGACGAAAAAACGGGTCAGTACTATACGAACATGCTAGACAACAACATGACGGTAACATAGACAACATAGAAATTAGAATAATATCTAAACATAGGAATGACCCAGCAGATAGGCAAATCAGAGAGGCCAGTGAAATAGAAATTAGAAGACCAAAGCTAAACAGAAAGAATGAGTGGAACAACAACAACACCCAAACAAACAACACTGACCTAAGAGAAGTATAAATAAATAAGTAAATAAAATAAAATAAAATAAGATAAATAAATACATACACAAGCACATAAACACACACTAGTCACCCAGCAGACACAACACTATACACACTAGTCACACATCACACATAACACTATACACACACGCAAACGCATGCGCAAAGAAGACAAAATAAAATAAGATAAACAAACAAGCAAATAAATAAATAAATATATAGACAGACTGAACAAAAAAAATGGCGTAGACATACAACACAACAGGAGGAACAATGAATATAACACCACTGACGATGTTGCAGATGTGCAACGAAAGATTTATGTAAATTATGTAAACTATATATATATGTGTTTGTCTATATTGTATCTGTATTATTTTTGACCGCCGGTCAGTCAATGGCAACATTGAGGACCGAGTAAGTTAGATCGCAGATATATATATATAAAAGACAGCGAGAAGCGAAAACCAACCAAACAGTGAGTGTGTTCTGTTATTAATTCTGGCAATATTACGCAAATATGACCCTCCCCAAATATAACAATATATATATATATATATATATATAAGATCTCAGACAAGAAGCAGTATTGAGGGTGGCTATAGAAATGGAGCAATATTGGCAGTGCACCAGCATGGCCTCAGCCCATTTGCTGGCTCAGGTAACATATATATATATATATATATATATATATATATATATATATATATATATATATGTACGTACACAGACACACACATGTGAACCTCTACAGACACACACACAAACTAAATCTTGAGTTTATTATTAGCTTCAAGATAGAAAAGCTTGTGCAATTTGTGTTGTGTTATGTTTAATGGTCTGAAATGTGTGTGTGTACACATTTATGCTTATATAGACATACACACACAGATACACATATATCATCCTCTTCATCATCATCATCATTATTGTTTAACGTCTATCTATCTCGCTAGCATGGATTAGATGGGTTTGTCCCATTTGAGGCAAGTTGGATCAGATGACTGTGTTTCGCTCAGATATAAATGTTTCTAGCAATGAACTTACTAGCCACCAGTCTATCCTTCACTACACTTCTACCTTACCGCTAGCCACGTGATAATTTTCGCCCCTTTCGAATTTGTTACTGGCAGCAATCACTGGAAAAAAATCGGTACTAACTGATATGTACTACATCATCATCATCATCGTTTAACAACTTCCATACTTGCATGGATTAGAAAGATTGTCATGTTATGAGGCCAGACATGTCAGGTGACCATGTCTTCCTCACAAGATCCATTTTTGTCTTGGTTTTCTCTAGGTGGATTGCTTGCCTTATGCTGTAAACTGGGTTCTTTTTGTCTTATCACCAACACAACCACTTTATATGGTGAGCTGAGTGCTTTTTGACCTGACACCAACACAACCACTCTATATGGTGCCGTTTTTATCATGGCACCAGCATGATCCCTCCACAGAGTGGACTGATCCCTTTTTATCATGGTAAGGCACACGCTGATATATATATATATATATATATATATATATATATATATTCTGTGGGTATGGTGTGGCGTGCGGTGGTTGGAAGCTGGGGAGTGCTCGACTGGAAGAGTGCTTGACCGGAAGGGTGCTTGGCCGGAAGGGTGCTCGACCGAAAGGGCCAGCAGATCGGCCTCTCTCTAGTGGTGACCAGGAACGGTGTGGACGCGAGTTTTGGCAGCTCCCGGTGTTAATGAGTTGGACGCACGTGGAAGAGGAGAAACCAGCAACGGGATTTAGCGGCGCCTATGAAAAGCGGTAAGTGAGAAAGCTTTTTCTAACCACAAGCTATTTCGACACTGGAAACTGAGATCAGATTGAAAAAAAAAAAAAAAAAAAAAAAAAAGCTTCTGGAAAAACAGAGAGGAGTCTGTTGTTTTTTTTTTTTTATCACGTACCGCAAGACAAATTAGGATATGACGACGAGACTACGAACGAGCGAAGCGATTAAGGCATTTATCGGTGAAGGCGATGTCGCTTGGCTGCGAAAAATCCGGCTGGTCGCAAGCTTACAGAAGATAGAAGATGTGGCTGGCCTCATGGCACTGTACCTCGAGGGGGATGCGTTGGTAGTCTTCCTTGGGTTGGATGAACACAGCCAAAGAGATGCGCAAAAGATTGAGAGGCGCATGATGGAAGCGTTCGCAGAGGGGCCGTTAGCCGCTTTTGCTAAGCTGGCAAGAATTAGATGGAACGGTGAACGCGTTGACATTTTCGCAGCGGAAATACGGCGATTGGCCATGTTGGCTGGATATCAGGTGGAATGCGAACGCACGGTGCGGTTGGCGTTCATAAATGGATTTCCAGACGACATAACGGTGAAACTGCAGCAAGTCCCGGGTTACAAAGAAATGGAAATGTGTTCACTGGCGGAACAAGCCCGGATCATAGCAGAAGATGCCAAGAAGAGTGTCGCGCCGATAGAAACTACAGAGGCTCAAGACAGCTGGCAGCGAAATGGTGAAAGAGAGGCAACCACGGCATGCGGTCGCCCGCGAACGTTTAGAGGTCACTGTTTTAGGTGCCAGGGCCCGCACATGGCTAGAGACTGTAGAGAGTCAAGGCCGGAAATAATATGCTACCGGTGTAAGCGACCAGGGAAACGATCCAAGGGGAACTACTGCGCCGGTAATTGCCCCTTACGAGTAGAGGCGCTGCCCGTGATGGAAGTCTTCGTGAGGGGAAAGCCACAGAGAGCCCTCGTGGACACAGGCTGTACGACGACACTGGTGACCGCGGGGTTGGCGCAGAGGTGGAGAGGGAAGAGCATCGTAAGGGCAGTCGACGGCAGGAAAATTGAATGCCGAGGTCGCAGCGAGGTGGAGATAGCGGTACGGGGAAGGAAAATAAGGCTTTCTGCCATCGTAGTTGACAACGTAGTGGATGGGATCGGCGTGGTTATGGGCATGGACGCAATTGGCCGTCTAAGAGGCGTCACAGTGAACAACGTTGGTGTGTCGTTTGGCGGCGCTGCATCGCGCTGTGAGTACGCGACAGGAGAACCAGAAGGCCCACGAGGAGAAATACCCCGCTTACACTGTGCAGGACAAAAACTTCAAGGCTGTGTTCGATGGGCAGCGATGGGTTGTTGAGTGGTACTGGAAATGAAGTTCCAGAACTGGGCCCAAGTATGAGTAGGCGGGAGCTTTTCTCGGTGTGTGGAAAGTTGGTGGGTCACTACCCGATTGCTGGGTGGCTCCGGGCGGTATGCAGCTATGTCAAGAGACGAGCGGGAGGGGTGACTTGGAGTGACAGAGTGGGAGAGAGGACGGTGGCCATGGTGCAGGAGATCGTGAGGATGGTGAAGGCCGACGACCCAGTGCGGAGACGTTGGTATGTTCCCAAATCGCAGAGCGGGACCGTATGGTGCGATGCCAGCAGCATAGCGCTGGGTGTCACGTTGGAGATTGGAGGTGTTGAGGTCGAGGATGGAGCCTGGCTTAGGAAGAAGGACGACTGCAACCACATCAATGTGGCCGAACTGGACGTAGTGTTGAGAGAGGTGAACCTCGCCCTGAGGTGGGGACTGCGAACCATCGAGATACGCACTGACTCGGCTTCTGTACTCGGATGGGTGAGATCAGTGCTCACCAGTGAGAAGAGAGTGCGAACGAGAGGGGCGGCGGAGATGCTGATAAAGTGCCGCCTGGGAACTTTAGGAGAGCTGGCCACCGAGTTCGACCTGAGGCAGAGCGTAGTTTTCGTGCCTTCAGAGAAAAATAGGGCGGACGTCTTAACCAGGGTGAAGAAAGCCTGGATGGAAGCGCCGGAGGAGGTAGATGAAATAGCTGCCGTGTGTCGGCTGACCGAGTCGGACTTGAAAGGGTTGCATGACATGCACCACATGGGAGTGGATAGGACTCTGTTCCTAGCCAGGAGAATTGACTCGGACGTTAACAGACACAGTGTTCAAAGGGTGGTTAGAGGCTGCGTCCGATGTCAGTCCATTGATCCCGCCCCGGGTGTGCACGAAACAGGAAGCCTCCCGGTGGATCGCGATTGGCGGTGGATGTAACGCACTACCGACAGGGAACGTACCTCTCGATGGTCGACTGTGGACCGGGACGGATGGTGATATGAAGGGAGATGAAGACTGGAACGGCCGAGGAAATCATGCGGGCGTTGAGAGAGGTGTTCTTGGAGCGGGGCCCTGTGGACGAACTGCTGATGGACAACAGCGCAGCGTTCCGCTCGGAGGCGCTGAGGGAGATGCTCGATGGATGGAAGGTGGTCCGTTTCTTCAGAGCAGCGCACAGGCCGAGCGGGAATGAAATTGTGGAGCGACACCACCAGACGATCAAGGCAATGGCGGAGCGGGGCCATATCTCACCAATGGAGGCAGTGTTCTGGTACAACATGTCCCCTCGGGTGGGACAGGTCGAGGAATCGGTGCCACACAGAGCAGTATTCAGATACGAGTGGCGGCACCCGTGCACGCCACCACAACGGCCAGTGGGGAGAGTGAATGCATTCGTGCAGGTGGGCGAAGAATTCTGGGTTAAGCCCCCAGATGCACGTTGCACATTTCAATGGGGAAGGGGAACGGTGACGGCCGTAAATTCCCAGAACAATGTGTCCGTGGACGGAGTACCACATCATGTCCTGGATGTCCGTAGAATCACTGTGTCAACGGACTCCGAGGAAGAGGAAACCCAAAGTGCCGCCCCAACACTGCGGAGATCGCAAAGAAGTCGCAAACCACCAACCTGGACAGCAGACTTTCATATGCAGAAGGACGAGGGGGAAATTGATCCTTGAGATCAGGGGGGCGTATGGGAATGGTGTGGCGTGCGGTGGCCGGAAGCTGGGGATTGCTCGACCGGAAGAGTGCTTGACCGGAAGGGTGCTTGGCCGGAAGGGTGCTCGACCGGAAGGGCCAGCAGATCGGCCTCTCTCTAGTGGTGACCGGGAACGGTGTGGGCGCGAGTTTTGGCAGCTCGCGTTGTAAATGAGTTGGACGCACGTGGAAGAGGAGAAACCAGCCATGGGATTTAGCGGCGCCTATGAAAAGCAGTAAGTGAGATAGCTTTTTCTAACCACATATTCATTTAAATTTGGTGGTTCACCACTGGATAGAAATGGTCATTCCGTATAGTTAACCATGATGTAGGAAAAGCAATCAACGTTATGTAAGTCATCTATCTTTGATGTTGAATCGCGTTGTTGGTGCGGGAACGGAGTACATGTAGATGAGGTCACCAGGTTCTTACGCAACCTGGTCACTGAAATGTGCATAGTGTTTACAGTAATAAAAAGAATTAAGGAAATTCAACATATTTGGCCTCCTTTCATTTCACTTTATAATAAATAAATAAATATATATAAAATAACAGATTAAAGTTTAAGCAAAGAATCGCTGCTTTCAGCCTTAACGGGATCTTCTGAAACTATAACAAACAATCTGTGAACGCAGAAGTAAATATTTCGAAAAACGTAGTAACCGAAGGAAAACAGGAAGATGATACTTTAGTTCGTGAAGATGTTCCCTGGCAATGAACGGGAAAAAAGCGAAGATAATACGTCGTTATGTGGATCGAGAGAACAATTACACGCAGACAAAACCACGTTTATGGTATAAATGAAGTCATAGACTAATATTCTATTTGGGAAACCGAATGATTCTCGGCTTCAGAGTTAAGAATATTGATTTCTTTATTAGCCACAAGGGCGCAACAAGAAAGGGGACAATACAAAGACATGCCGGGGATTTTACATACAGTCGTGTAAAAAAATATAAAAACAAACAATTTCAACAATCGAAATCCCCAATAGGGGGGAGGCGCCACAAATGGGTTGTTTAATACCCCGTCGATAGAACAACCCTCAACTCAAGGAGCGTGTTGTGCAAGTGCTCCTTTCTTCCTTTTGCTCTCTTCCTCAACCTACAGGCTTATAAACAGAGAAGGCCCAATCACTCGGGCCATTTTCGCTTCATTCACCCACCTTTCAGTAAATTTACTGGGGTGCAGTGCCTCTCTCTCCACCCTGATTCTCCTTCTAAAGTGATACTTAAAGAATGGAATCAATTGTTGTCCGGAGAGAAAGGCATCTGTCCTCAGTCCTCTCAACCTCGTCCACCATATAACTTCTTTCACCATAGCCACCGTACAGAGGAAAACCGCCTCTCTTTCGTTTTTGAAAGAGTCTGGCGGTTTGATCCTTACTATGGATTCGGCAGTCAACTGTATTTGTCCCATACGCGACAGCAGTTGTTCTGCATAGTTCCACAGGTCGCTTACGCCCGGGCAGTGTACAATTGCGTGCAGAACTGTTTCAATGTCCTGCGCACATCTTGGACACGTCCTCTTGGAAGGATCCCTGCCAGGGCGTCCGTGCCTGTAGACCTTGTCACGAACCGGTAGAGCTCCTCGGTAGCACTGCCAGGCCAGGGACCTCTGGAAGTTGTCCATAGGTCCCGGGCGGAAAGTCCTACCAAACATACTGGTGAGCTCATCGTCTTCGACGCCCAGAGTCTCTCCGAGCACGTCGTCGCCCTTGTAACGTACAATCCCTCTATAGAATGTCGAAGTGGAGTATCCACTAATTGCTGCGCCCGCTTGCCAGAGGACTGTGAGCGCCTGAGCGCATTCAATGTGCCAGGCGCCCATCGTTTTCGGTCTTTTCTTCACCCAGGACTGCAGCTCCGTTAGCGAGACGAGCTGTGGGAAAGCCTGTCTCACAAACGGTGCCCACACCGGTTGGGGGTCGGTGAGGAATACCTGGAGATGCCGCAGCCTCAGCGCATGTTTGCGCATCATCAGCCACGGCATTCCCAGCCCTCCGTTGGAAGGGTGCTGACAGCAGACGGATCTCCTCACCAGCGGAGCCTGCTTCTTCCACAGAAACTGGAAGAGCATGCGTTCCATCTTGGCGAGGTGTTCACGGGGACAAGGCACGACAGTCAAGCGGTAGTAGATGACGGACGCTATGAAAGTGTTCGCCACCTCTATCTTCATACATAATTTCCCTTCGTTAATTTTCAAATTCCTTTAATTTATACATTATTTTCCAACGGTTCCCAACCTCTCTATATTAAAACAATATATCTTTTTCTCAGTTATAAAAACTATCTCTTTCTCTCTATCACCCATCTCTCCCTCTCCACCTTCACTCTCATCTCCTCCCCCTTTTTTTCACCCCC
>OZ024744.1:48337103-48347103 GCA_964016885.1 Eledone cirrhosa | reverse complement strand
TATATATTTATTAAAATAACAGATTAAAGTTTAAGCAAAGAATCGCTGCTTTCACCCTTAACGGGATCTTCTGAAACTTTATTATTATTATTTACTATATTATATTATAAATTTATTATTATTACTATATATATATATATAATATAGAGATCTACATATACATAAACTAGACAGTACCATAGATATATATATGTGTTTTGGCAACTATTCACGGTGTGGCTCAATGACGAATTAATTAATTAAATAATCAACAATCAGAGCAATATATAAGAAAGTAAGTCCATAGAATCATTTGATAAAATATATACAGTATTTCTTCTCCCAATCACCATAATTAACCACACAAAGGTTTCAGTCGCTTTTTGGAAATATCCGTCAGGCACCAATCACAAGCTTTCTAACTTGACCACTGGCCATATGACAGTTCTTAAGCATTTTGAATTCGTTTCTGGCGGGGATCATTTAAGAAAAATCTTTGTCCAATTGAGTTTGTTTCCTGATGATTTCAAAACTCGTGAATTTATCCATAATCGGATATTTCCAAAAAGCGAATGAAATATCATGGGGTAGAGACATAATTTTGGCATGTTTACATACATTTTTTCTTCTAAATTTTGTACCTAATTGTGTATGGTTGGCTATATGTCTAATCAATTTCTACGGGCTATTAGAAATACTAGGTAAATCTTCTGTGGTTGTTGATCGCGGATAAAATAGCTATCATTTATTTATCTATTGTTTCTGCATAAGTACATTTTAAACTCGTATAATTGATTTTTTGTGTGGTTAATTATGCTGATTGAGAGAAGAAATACTGTATATATGTTATCAAATGATTCTATGAATTTACTTTCTTTTATATATATATATATATATATATATATATATATAGGAACCAGTAAGACCCCGACGGCTGAGCTCAAACCGTTTCGACGGCTAATTCTGGACTAGTTCCTATTACCCACTCTACTACCCCAAGTATTGAGTACTTTGGTGCGTTATGGTCCACCTGGTTCCTTACCACATTTCCTTCGTTATATATATATATATATATATATATATATATATATATATATATATATATATATATGTGTAAAAGGTAAACAGAAATAACAACACAATCGGTACAGTATATGGAAGGGATATATTAGGTGAACGCTTGATATAGCAAGAAGAGGGTCTTAACGTTTCGGACGCTAGTCCTTCGTCAGAAGTATGAATGAAAAATAAGCTAGATTGAGGGGACGGGCGGGATGGAATTGGAAAAAAGGTCTTTAGATAAAAATAACAGGTCCATTCATGTTGACATACACACACACACACACACATACATAATATTTGTAAGTCGAAGTTTAAATAGTGCATGATCTCGATCTCAATCTCATATATATATATATATATATATATATATATATGAGATCGAGATCATGTAGGTGTCACGACAAAAAAAAACAAAAAAAAAAACACAGTCCATGCTGTAATGTGGTCGTGTAGGTAACACGGTAAAAAGTTCCCAGTTCCACACTGTATATGTGGTTGGTGTTAGGAAGGGCATCCAGCCATAGAAAACATGCCAGATAGTCCTATATGAGCGAGACACGGTCACCCGACCAACCTTGCCTCAAGTGGGACAACTCCCGTCTAACCCATGCTAGCGTTGAAGATGGACGTTAAACGATGATGATGATGATGATATATATATATATAAAAAAATGTTCAAGACCCCGACGGCAGAACTCAAGCCGTTTCGATGGCTATTTCAATCCAGAAATAGCTGTCGAAATGGCTTGAGTTCTGTCGTCGGGGTCTTGAACATTTTCCTATTACCCACTCTACTACCCTAAGTATTGAGTACTCTGGTGCATTATGGTCCACCTGGTTCCTTACCACACTTCCTTTGTTATATATATATATATATGATTTTTTCATTCTGATGACTGAAAGCAAATTTGTTTGCTTTCAAGAAACCACTGGTAAATGAAATAATTATCTTATGTTGTTTATTACATAACTATATATATATATTGACTTTGTTAATTTCAGAAGATCCCGTTAAGGGTGAAAGCAGCGATTCTTTGCTTAAACTTTAATCTGTTATTTTAATAAATATTTGCTCTACGGTTCTTATCTATCTTCAAATGTATTATTATTACTATATATATATATGTATGTATGTATATATATATATGTATATATATATATATATATGTATATATATATAAAATGTGTGTGTAGTTTGAAAGGCACATTGGCTGCTATTTCTAGTGATATTGATGACGGAATATCCTTGTTCATATTACAGTTGGTGATCCGAGATTTTCCGATATTCTGTTACACGAACCCTTTCCTGTATGTGTGTGTGTTTGCATGTGCTTCTGTATATGAGTGTGCATGTATATATATAAATGCATACAAACACACACACACACATATATGTGTGTGTGTGTGTGTGCATGTATATATATATATATATATACATGCACACATCCACACACACACACACATATATATATATATACACAGACACACGTTTAGGTAGTTAGCTAGTGACATAAACAGACATAAACAGACACACACACACATAGAACAACAACAACAACCACAGCAAAACAATGCAACAAAATTAAATAGCTTACTTAGTCATTTAATAAAAACCCACTTGGCGTAATTGCCAGCATTAAACACACAGCGCCCGCATAATTTAAATTATATACACTCACTTTTAACAATTGAGTATTTAATCTATTGAGCTATTGTCAAAACAGACACCATACCACCCTCTTTTTATGTGTATATGTATATATATTATATATATATATATTATATATATATATATATATATATATATATATATATATATATATATATATATATATATATATATATACACCTAAACATGTGACTGTGTGTATATATTTATATATATATATGCCTGTGTGTCTATATGCACATATATGTATATATATGTGTGTGTATGTATATATATATGTGTTTGTGTGTGTGTGTGTGTGTGTGTGTGTGTGTGGCATCTTGGGCAAGTATCTTCCTCTATAGCCTCAGGTTAATCAATACATAGTGAGTGGAATTTGGAAGACAGCAACTGTGTGTAAGCCCATCGTTTATGTTCCTATATATGGCACTTTACACAGAAATACCAGCATTATTTTATTATGTGCACTCTATTTAATCTATGAATCTCTTGTTGAAGTAAGAGTTTATACCAGCCTCACATGTATATATGTGGTTGTGTCTGTACTTATCATCATCATCATAATCATCTTCATCATTTTCATCATCACCATCACCATCATCATCACCACCACCACCACCACCACCACCACCATCATCATCATCACCATCATCATCTAACATGTTTTCCCTGCAAGTAAGGGTTTGACATTTTTTCCCAGATCAAGTCAGTACTCAAATCTGACCTCTTAGCTGCGCCAGGGGCATGCATCCTGCTTACATATGATTCTGTGCTTACCAAGTACATTTTATTGTGACACCTGCACAAAAGAAGTTGTCATGTCATTAAAAAAGTCTGAATCACAACCAATCCTTTGTTTGACAAGCTTTCTATGGTTGGATGCCCTTTCTATCATAAACAACTTTACTTTATGTACTGAGTAGCTGATCAACACTAGAGAGATTGTTATAACTTTAATACAACTGAATGTTCCTCTCTAATCTTTTAGGCATGGTTTCTATGGTGGGTTGCCCTTGCTATTGCCAACCACCTTACAGGGTGTGCTGGGTTCATTTCCATGGCACAAACTCTAGAGAGCTTGTTGGTTACCAACCTTTCTCTCAGAAAGTATTGATAGAAGTGGTTGATAGCTTCTGCTACCTATGTGATCTAATTAACAGTGGAGGAGGTTGCTCTGAGAGCCATAGCAGCTAGAATAAAAACAGTTTGGAAAAAGTTCAGGGAGCCTCTGCCTTTGTTGACAACAAACGGTTTCTCTCTATGAACAAAAGGCCAACTGTATGATGCATGTCCGTGATGTGCAATGCCACATAGTATTGACATAAGGGTTGTGAATGCAGAGGATATGGAAAGCCTGGAAAGAAGTGAAGCAAGCATGCTTTAGTGGATCTGCAACATTAACGTGCATGAACGATGAAACAGGGATGCTAGTATGGACCTGTGATGAACAAGGATGGTGATCACTGAAAGAAATGCTAGAAAATCATAGTGGAAGGTAGTCACAGTGGAGGAAGACCAAAGTAGACCTGGGTGGAGGTGCTGAGAGCTGATCACAAATTGATAAAGCTCACACAGAAGATAACGAAGGACCACAATAAGTGGAAGAACTCTGTGATGAAAAATACCCATAAAACCCATGCAGGCATGGAAAAGCAGACATAAAATGATGATGATGATATATTCATATATACTATATATCATCATTTGCATGAGTAAACATATATATATTTCTGAGTTCAAATCCTTTATGAATCTGGCTGGCGAAAACTATGGAAGCCTATTCTATATATGTATAAATATGGCCTTAACTCTTTAGCATTTAAACCTGCTGTAACCAGCCAGAATTGTCCCACCTCTTTCTGTTCAAACCAGCTGTAACTGGCCACTCATACTGATGTTAAGGTATTGTTCTCAAAGTAAATAATATCAAAATCTCATAGATTCGATATTATGTGAAATAATTATGTGAAATAAAGTGTTTACTATGAAAATATAATAATAAATATAGAGTAATGTAAATGCACCAACATAATTTCAACATTAAAACAGACCCCAACCTCTCACATTTTGTTGCAACCCTCCACTTTCATTTTTAGCTAATATTGTTAAATACTTCCATGTAAATTATTTGTAGAACTAGAATCAGTTGAACCTCAGCTTATAAAGGCTGCCTTGTTGGCCTTCATTGCGGCACTAAATGTATCATTATCATTATCATCATCACCATCATCATCGTTTAACATCCATTTTCCACGCTAGCATAGGTTAGACGAGCTGCCCCATTGTGAGACAAGCCATATATTTTTACACTTTTCCTACGTTTCTTTACGCTCTCTACATCTCTTTCTACGTTTCCTCTTACATCTCTCTTTCATTACCACCTGATTCTGTTACCTGGAGATTTACCCATCTGCATCGTTGAGGCTTCCAAAATGACTATTTTTATTATTCCATAATGCTTCAAGCAAACTTCAACACTCTCTTATATATATATATATTAATCAATTAATTACTAACATAAGCACTAATTATATGCAAATTAGTATGTCCATTTCAGAATAATGTTAAAAGCAAATGGGTATATATAAATACTAATCAAATACATTTCTTTGAGGTTGATTGAATGATATACACATTTTCTGATGAGGGTTCAATTGGATCAGAAAATCGATTAAAGATGTTTACCATATTTTTTTTTTTTTCAATTTACAGGGAAATTCATATTTTCTGGTATATCTACATGCCTACAAATTAGATATGTGTATATAATCTATACATGTTGATGCAGGCTCAGTTATAAACTCTGAATTTATATAGATATAACTTTATCATTCACTTTGGCTCTTAGCACACTTCTTGCTATACATATGTGTGTGTGCCATTGTATATATATATATATATATATATATATATATAAAGGGAGTTACTGTTGATTCATTATATATATATGTGTGTATAGCGTGGAAAATAGATGTTAAATGATGATAATGATGATGATATATATATGTATATATATGTAAATGTGGTTGGTGTTAGGAAGGGCATCCAGCCATAGAAAACCCGCCAGACAGTCCTATGCGAGCAAGACAACCACTCTTGCCTCAAGTGGGAAAACTCCCGTCCAAACCCATGCGAGCGTGGAATATGGACGTTAAACGATGATGATGATGATGATGATGATGATATAAAAATTAACAAATATAACACAATCGGTACAGTATATGGAAGGAATATATTAGGTTAACGCTTGAAATAGCAAGAAGAGGATCTTAACGTTTCGGACACTAGTCCTCATCAGAAAAAAGAATGAAAAATTAGATAGATTGAAGGGACGGGTGGGGTAGAATTGGAATATATATTTCATTTTTGTATTTATTTTGCAAGATTTTTTTATCTGAAAACGTGTGTTGAAACAGATATTGTAATACATTCGGAGGGACATGCTGCCACTAAAAACACATGCAACTGTTGGATTTCACTTCAAATTATTATCATAATTTCCTAGTCAGTTAGTTTAATAATTGGATTGTTGCTTATTTGCTGATTGTCATCAGAGCTCTTTCGTCACACATTCTGTGACCTGCTCAGTGACTGTTTTTGTTGTTATTTTGTGTCTCTCTTTTGTTCTGTCTTACACCATCTTGTTTTTATGAACTGTTTACTTGGGCATCAAATGCGTTATATCAGTTTTGTGTGTATTTGTGTGTGTACGTATGTTTGTGTGTGTGTGTACTTTTTATATATTTATTTCCTTAATTATTTATACTTTTATTTATTGTCTTTCTTTCCTACTTGTCATTACTTTGGTTACTTGTTCTATCTGTGTATCTAGTTTATCTTAGTTTAGTTCTTGTGTGTCTCTGTATTTCTTTATATTGTCCTTAGTTAATACATTGTGAGGTTGTTGCTATTCCACTCTTGCTTTCTATTTAGTTTTGCTTGGAGTTCATTTAGGTTTGTTGCTTCAGTAATCTATTGGATATTGTGTTTGTTCTGTGTATGGATATAATTTTTATCTCGTTGATTTCTAGTGATCCTCCATGTTCCATTCTGGCATGTTGGTGGAGTACTGATGAGTTTTTCTCTTCTTGGAATTCTTGCCAGTGTTCTTTTATTCTTTCTCCTCTGCTACAGTCTCACTTTTGTAAGTCATGTACTTATTCTTATACTGTTCCTCTGGACATCTTATACTATATACTACATTCCTAGTTTTGCAGTTGATTTCTGGGCTTAATTTGCAGAGTATACATTTTTATCAGTGTAGGGGTTTTCTCAAATGTGCATGTTCTACTAATTATGACTTTTATAGAAATACCTGGTTTTTCTACTACCTTAATATTTAATTTAATTTGTCTAGAGTCCTTCTAAATCTGTATGCTAGTTCACCTCAGGGGGTTGCATTGACGAACATTACACCCTGGTATTTATTGCTGTCATATCATGAGTTGTCTTATTTGTCTTTTTCTCAGTTCTCTCTATCCTATATACATATGTATATATGTATATATATATATATACACACACATATATATATGGGTGGGGAGGTGTACATGTACAAATTTTTTCCCACGAGAATGGCGATTTGAGTAATGAAACATTTTAAAACATGGTTTTTAAAATTTAATCAAAACATATTTGATCTGTCATAACAACTGAAGGTTACATGGTGCTTAAATGAACCTTTGTTGCGGTGTTTACCAAGGTGCACATTGACATGTCATTTTAAATGCCTTTTATCCTTTTACTAACTTCAATCATGAGACTATGGCCATGCTGATGCCCTGTCTTGAAGGGATTTTACTGAGACTTTTGACCCTTGTACTAAATTTTTTCAAGTCTGGTTCTTATTATATGTATGTATGTGTGTATGTATGTATATATGTATTTCTATGTGTATGTATATATGTATGAATGTATGTGTATGTAGTATAAATGTATGTATGTATGTATATATGTATGAATGTATGTGTATGAATGTATGAATGTATCTATGTATGTATATATATATGTATGTATGTGTGAATGTGTGTATGTATGTATGTGTATGTATTTGTGTGTATGTGTGTGTATGTGTGTGTGTGCATGCATGTGTATGTATGAATGTGTGGGTGTATGTGTGTATATATATATGTATATATGTACAATCTGTCTCGTGGTCAGGTCATCAAAGACTAAACCGGCAACTCCACCAAGCTGGCTTGGTGAGGAGGGTGATATTTGGACCCCTTACAGGATGAAATACAAGACATAGCAAAGGGTGGAGGAACTCAGCAGAGTCAACGGACATCCAACTAGTACTTTTTTTCCCCACCTGGGAGTGAGAGGCCCCCAGTTGTTGTCACAACACCTTTCTAGGAGAGGGGAACTCTGAAAATAAAACCTGCGACTTCGGAAGCATCTGATAATGTTGACCAGTTTTCCTTTTCAGGTAGTGTTTGCGATGCTCAGAGAGTGGGATTGGTCGAGTGCAAGGCCTTTCCCCACTTAAAAAAACCTTCAAATTACAGGCATTGCTTGTTCAGGATCTGTTACAGGTTTGTGTGGCTGGCCGTAGCCTAAAAGTGCACCAAACTCTATAACCTGACAAGCAATTGCAGTACTCTTAGCAGAGTTTGCAGCCATAATGCATGTAAGTATGTATGTTCTTCTGGTTTTATAATTTCACAAATTTTTTCCCGATAGTAAGAGAGTCAGTTTCTAACATAGACACAAGACTCTCTCATTGGAATTTACACAACATCAACTAGGTAGATTATGTATGCATATCTACATGTGTAGCTATGGATGTTATTGTATGTGTGTATGTGTATGTTTTGAGTTGTATGTGTACATGTGTATATGCTTTGTATCTGTACATGTGTATATGCAGTTATTAGATGCAAAATCTTTGGAATGTTTTACATATTTTTACTGTTCCCATGTACGTGAAAGCAGCAATTCTTTGCTTGAACTTTGATCTGTTATTTTAATAAATATAAATATATATATATTTATATATATATATATATATATATTTATATATATATATTTATATATATATATATTTATATATACAATATATTAATAAATGGAAACTATATTTATAAAACCATAATTATTTTATTATATATATTTCAAGGGCATCCAAGGCAAATAAATATTGACATACCCAGGGAACTTCAACCATTAAGGTTGTCTTTTTTCCGGGTATGACAATATTTATTTATAAAATAAATCTGTATTTTATCTGATGAAAGCGCACCATAATTTGCCTTGGTTGCCCTTGAAATATATATAATAAAATAATTATGGTTTTATAAATATAGTTTCCATTTATTAATATATTGAAGGCGGTGGATTGGCAGTATCGGTAGAGGGCCAGACGCCATGCTTTCCAGCATAGTTACGTCCCTTTACGATTTGAGTTCAAATCCCGCCGAGGTTAACTTTGCCTTTCATCCTGACGAGGTCGATGAAATAAAATTCCAGTAATACACTGGGTAATTGCTGGCCTTGTGCCTAAAGTAGAAACAATTATTATATTGAATATTTACTCCACTAATCTGTTGAGTGCTTTATATCAGTTATAAAAATGTTTAAGCTTGTTGAATCCCAACAAATTAAATATAACCTTTGCATATATTTATATATATATATTTATTTATATATACAATCTTGAGGTTGTGAGTTCGATTCCTGGACCGGGTGATGTGTTATGTCCTTGGACAAGACACTACGCTGCTCCTTCTACCTGGAGTTGCGACTGATAGATAGTAATAGCAACTGGAAAGATCGACGGAAACATTGTTTCCACGGTCCGATTTGACGAAAGTCGACCGATCCTTTTATATATATATGTGTGTGTGTGTGTGTAAAATATATGTCGGGTCACACTTGAGTGCTACTGGTAACATCTAACCCAGTACAACCTGTCGCAAGGTTGGGTCGTCAGCGACTAAACCGGCAATCCCACCGAGTTTACTTGGTGAGGAGGGTGATTTTGGACACCCTGCAGGACAAAAAACAAAACCTGACAAAGGGCGGAAGAACCCAGAAGAGTCAACGGCCATCCAAAAGTGTGTCAATATGTATATACACATGTACCACGTTGTTAAACCACTGGGTGTGAAGGACCCCTAGCCTTTGTCAGAGCATTCTTCTAGGAGAAGGCAACTCAGGAAACTGGGATAACTCCGATATAAAACCCGCAGCTCAGTAGTTACCGATGATGTTGATTTTTTCTTCTTTTCGGGTTATAGCTACTGTCGCTTAGTGCACAGTCTTTCCTCACTTTAAAAAATATCTTCACAC